>VZQC01005393.1:2220230-2276234 GCA_009823505.1 Rhizomys pruinosus
AAAAAAAAAAAAAAGAAAACATATGTCCCAATTAAAACATGAGCTAAAGCTCTGAATATAATTCTCAAAATGAGAAATAGAAATGAGTAGGAAATACCTTTAAACTTATTCAACAGCCTTAGTAATTAAGTAAAAGCAAAACATTTTTTTTAATTTAATTTTATTTATTTCCGTATGTGTATGAATGTAGTGTCTGCATGCAGGTCTGTGCACCCGTGTCGTGCAATGCCGCGGAGGTCAGAAGAGGGTCTCGGATTCCCCTGGAACTGGAGTTCTCCTGGAATTGGAGTTTCAGACGGTTTTCGGCCGCCATGTGGGTGCTGGGGATCGAACCCGGGTCCTCTGCAAGAGCGGTCGGCACTCTTAACCGCTAGGCCATCTCTCCAGCCCCTTTGCTTGGTTTTATAATATTGAGAAAAGCATAGAAAACATCAAAGCCATTTGCAGTCTAGTCACCTAGAGACAATTATGATTAATATGCAGATATATTCTCTTCGAGTTCTCACATCAATTTTATGACAAAATAGAATATGTTAAAACATGCTGTTTTGTTACCTGCTGTTGTTCCTTTAACAATGATGTGATATAATTTATAAAGCTTAACTCACAGAGATCTCTTTAAGATAGGCATGATTAGTGTTACCTTCCAGATTGGGAAACTGAGGTCAAAAGGTACAAAACCCACTTCCTGGGGGTTAGAGGGGGGGCAAAATCAAGATTCAAGTCCAGGGTCATCTCCCTCCACACCCAGAGGATTCCCCAGTCTTGGGAATGGCCAGCTGCCCTCACAGGAAGTCCCTAGTAATCAAAGCAGGCCTTCTTCCACCTTCTGAACTATGTGTTGAGCCTGACTTTTGGGAATCAATCTGGCAGCCCCCCAAAACAAAAACAAAACAAAATCCCACCAATAGCCATCATCCCCATAAGATTAACCAAAAAACAGCAACACAGATGAAAGACTGGGTCACATCCGTCACCAGGGCAGTGCTCACTCGAGTGATGGTTAATCTGGGGTGGCAACTTAGTAAGATTTAGAATCACCATGGAACAAGTCTCTGGGCATGTCCCTGAGGGGTTATCTAGATCAGTACCCTAAAGGTGGGTAGTGTCATTCCACATGCTGGGCCCCTGGGACTGACTAAAAAGGAGAATGCTAACTGAGTGCCAGCATTCATTGCTCTCGACTTCCTGAGTGTGTACACATGGTGACCAGCTGCCTCCTCCTTCTGCTGCCATACCCACCCCCAGCCCCCCAGCCTCATGATGGGCTATATCCTCTGGAACTGCATGCCAAAATAAAGCCTTTTTCCCTTAAGTCCCAATGATAAGACACATAACCAACATAGCATATTACAACCCCTGTATGACCCATGACACAGCTGCCAGGCTGGCTAAATGAAAAAGTCAGGCAACACCAAGTGTCAGAAATGCCCACCATGGGTGGCCATGCCAATTGGTAGAGCCACAATAAGAAGCTTCCAGGCTGTATCCAGTAAAGCTGACCATTTCTTCTGCAAGCCCAAGTGCATGTCAAACAGGAAAGCACAGGTACCGCATGTGTCTCCTGGCAACATCATTTGTAATAACCCGAGGGGGAAGCTTCTCCAAAGTCCCTCTCCAGTGAGCTGGGGTGAATTCTCATGGTATGAATATACCATATATCAGGGCCCATGAACGGACTACCATTAGATCCAGCAAGATGGCGGAATCTCCAGATGTTAGGTGAGAACGACAGGACTCAAAGATACACAGTGTATGTTTCCATAATAGGAAATCCAAGAACGAGTAGTGTGTGGTGTCAGAGCTAGGACAGGGGTGCCACAGAAGGAACCAGTGGCTAGAAGGGGCAGCAAGGTGGTTTTCAAGGCGTTGATGACATTTTCAATCTGGGTGCAGGCAAGGTAGGTGTTTTCATTATGTGAAAATTATTGAGGAATATACTTTTGTTTGTTATTTGTTTTTCGAGCAAGGGTCTCACCACGTACCCCAAGGTAACCTCAAATTTGTGGTCTCCTGCTTCAGTTTCCTGAGTGCTGAGATTGTACACAATGTATGCTGTACATTTAAGCACTTTTTGAGGTATCTGTAATGTCCCGGTCAAAAACAATTTACAAAGGGTCTGCAAGCATCAGCCACGTGTACCTTTGTCCTATCTCACACCCAACCCAGGCCTCCGGCCAGCTAGTGCAGTGGTCCTGCCTAGATCCCTAGCACCAGCCTTTGAAAGCTTCTGCCAGGCCAACCATGGCCCTCTTCCCCTGCTGGGCCGAAGTGAGCCAGAGAAGCGGATGCTGCCTGACCTGGGGGCTGTTTCGGACATGAGGTAAAAAGCATGGGTGACAGTATTCAAGGCTTGGGAGTGGGAAGATGTAGCTTGGGTTCTCAATCACCAGGAACAATCCGATCCAGCCTCAAGAGCCCCACAGTACCTGGCCTGAAACTTTACCCAATCACTGCTCAGGAGCAAGCTACCCTCTTTCTTTCCCACTTCATCCCAGATCTCTGATCCCGTGACTGACCCTGCCTCTGCTTCCTGTGGGCTCTCCTCCTTACATACCTCTCCTCCTTCATGGGTTGGTTAGCTTTCCAACATAGGAGAAAATACCCGAGACAAACAATTTAAAGAAGGAATGGCTTGGGCCGGGCGTGGTGGCGCACGCCTTTAATCCTAGCACTTGGGAGGCAGAGGCAGGCTGATCTTTGTGAGTTCAAGGCCAGCCTGGTCTACAGAGTGAGTTCCAGGACAGCTGGGACCACAGGGAGACCCTGTCTCAAAAAGACAAAAAAAAAAAAGAAGGAAGGGCTTGGCGAGTGATTTAGGGGTGAGCAGAGGAGAGGTTTGTACCGCCAGAGGCTTTCAAGCCTGTCAGAGAGTTTCTCTGTTGAGAGAGGAGGCCTCACCCTGTGAGCTACAAAGGCCCCTTGAGGACCCCAGACCCCGCTGTCCTGAGTTTGCCAGCCCCCTGTCCATAGCAGGAAGGCCAACATTATTTTATTCTTGCTGTCTGGCTGGACTCAAGTTGAAGTTCAGGAAATGAATGGGCAGGACCTGGGGTTGTATTATACATAGGCTGATTTAATAGATTCAATTTGGTTATGCTTCAAGGATACCAAAAGGCCCCAACTAAAGATGGAGTTCCCTACCATGGTGATAGTACCTGAGATGTTAGCGGTAGCTGTCCCACATTCCAGCTTTTCAAAGAGTGCATGGGGAGGCATTATTTTGTGTCCCCAGAACCATCTGTCCAGAGTTCCAGAAATATGAATTTGGCATCTGCACAAGCATTCTGACGTCACTGGAAGAGCACTCCGAACAGCTGAAGGACATGGTGACCTTCTTCTTGGATTGCAGCTTCTCCTTAGAGGGGGCCTTGGAGAAAGCAGGGGTCCCCAAAAGACATCTAGCAGGTCCCAGCCACATAGGAGCATACAAGGTAGGGACAAAAACCTGGCTTGAAAATGTGGGTGAATTTGTATTTTCCTGTGTGTGTGTTGGGGGGGTAGAAGAGGACGAAGCCCTATACTTAGTCCCAGCTCGGTGACTTTCCCAGGAAGAACCATCAGCCTCTCGGAGGCAGCCTCCCTCCCTCCCGCCCATCTCCAATACAGCTGTGGCATCCAGTGTGGCCCTTTGGGACAGTTTATTATAGCTGTATCAACCAAAGCCATTTGGAATGTGGGTGGGTGGGTGTATGTGTGTTGTGTGAATGTGTCTGGATGTTCCTGTGGGTAAATATGTATGAGTGTCTAACTGAAACAATGAATTTCTGCTCAAAACAGTCAACTTCCTCATGGAGAATATTGAGAAAGACTGAGAAAGAGATAAAAAGCATGTTTGGCAGAATGTATGAGCTCTGGTGGAGTGGGGGAAAGGGGGGGGACATGGGTCTAGATTTGATAAAAAAAAATAAAAATAAATAAATTAAAAAAATAAGTATGAGTGTGTGCATGTGTGCTGAGGTCAGAGGTCAGTGAGTTCCTTGAGAGCTATCTATCTTTTTACAAAACTTATATTTATGGTGTGTGTGTGTGTGTGTGTGTGTGCAGGTGCCCCAGCGTACACGTGGAGATCAGTGGACAACTTTTGGAGGTGGTTCTTTCCTTCCACTACATAGGTTTGAGGGATACAACTCAGGTCACCAGGATTGGCAGCAAGTCCCTTTATCCATTTAACTTGGCTTCACCTTGGTTTTTGAGACACCATCTTTTACAGGACCTGGGCTTGCTGATTGAGGCCACGCTGGCTAGCCAGCAAACCCTAGGGATTTTTCTGTCTCCATCTCCTCAGTGCCAGAACCACAAGTACAGGATGTTAACACGCCCAGTTTTCATGTGGGTGCTGGAGATCTGCAAAGTCAGCAGCCTGGCCTGTCTTGGGCGTGCCTGCTCTTAGTACTGTCCCCAACTGAGCCCTTGATCTTCTCTTCGTGATGTAACCCGTCAAGTGCAGAGGACCAGAGTCCTTATTCCACTGCCTCCTTCCTGAATGCTGTTGGGACAAGTCAGAGCCTCACTCTGCCAGGAAAAGCTGGCCTTGGGCTTCCGCCGTTCACAGAGGACTCAAACTGGAGATTTCATCCAGAGCTCTGCTTGTTATAATGCCCTCCTTCAGCTGCTGCCAGAGGCCTGGACCTGTTCTGATCAGAAATAAGGTTGCCGAGCCGGGTGTGGTAGGGCACACCTTTAATCCTAGCACTTGGGAGGCAGAGGCAGGCGGATCTTTGTGACTTCAAGGCCAGCCTGGTCTACAGAGTGAGTTCTAGGCCAGCTGGGGCTACATGGAGACCCCGTCTCAAAAAGACCAAAAAAAGAAAGAAATGAGGTTGCCTGCAGCTTGCACTGTCCTTCACACCACATTGTATGTCAGGAGCTTGGCTTGAAGCCACACAGGGAAGGGTGGGGACAGAGCCTCAGCTACGGGTGGGACCCATTTGCAGCAGGCAGGAGCAGGGGGGGCTCTGAAGCTCATCAGCCCAGCCCCTCATTTAAGATGAGGAAACTAAACCTAGAGGTCAAAAACCATGGATTTGCCCAAGTCCTAGAGCCAAATGGAACCACAGTCCTGACTGGTGTGAGGCCTGAAGAAAGCCCTTACCCAAAGATGCAGGTGTCTATAATGCTCACGGAAGCCACTGTCACTTGTCTACTTACCTGTCCGCCATCCCTAGTTACCACACAGCTTTCAGTCCCATAGCAAGCCCACCTCTACCCTGCCCCTAGGTACTGGGAGAGATGGTCGTACAGTCATCACTGATCGCCTGGACTGATAGCCCTTCCTGGACAGAAGTGCCTTTGCCTCAGGAGCATTGCTTGGCTTGCAAGTGGCCCGCATGTGCCCACTCCCTATCCCAGGTGCTGTCATGCAGAAACCAGGCTGGCAGTACACTGAAGCTTCATCCTGCCACTGCCAAGATGGTAACAGCAAGCCAGTTATGTGGCGGCCAGGGTTGTCCAAGTGGATCATAATCCTGGCTATGTCCTAAATCTTTCTTAGGCCCCACTTACAGGAGAAGAAACAAACCAGCAGTGAAAGTCACCCAGGTTGCCCTGGGCAGGGAACCGAGGCAGGAACAAGGCCAGGCTCAGGGCATCTGGGGACAGGCCTGTCCCTTGTGTGGTATCTAGAAGTGGAGCCCACAGCAGCTCCTCTGGGATAGTCTGCTGCCTTGTACCTCGGCCAGATATTTGCCTGTGTTCCATAGGCCCCCTTGAGGTCCATGAAGAAAATTCAGAGGGCCCCTGAAAAATGGATGGGAAAAGTAGATATATTTCTTATTTTTATAAACTTAGCTGAAATCTAGCATTCCCTTCTGCCGTGAGTGTTGGTAACAAAGGGATGTTGCATCAGCAGACGCTGTAGCTTTTGCCTGCCAAAGTGTTTCACAGATATCTTCCTATCGCGGTACCGTTCTGAGCTCAAAAATACCCTGTAAGCTGATCATTACTCTAAAACTACAAAAGCAATAGATCTGCCATTCTGTTCTTTTAGCTGTTAAGAGGAAAGCATGCCTATAGCTGTATCCCATTTTCTAGAAACTGGTAACTGCCTTTGAAAATTTGAAATAGAATTGGTTTCCTTTGAAATATTAAGAATTTTCTTTTTTCCTTCGTGTGTATGTGTGTGTGTGTGTGTGTGTGTGTGTGTGTGTGTGGTGACACAAAGTCTCACTGCATAACCTAGGCTAGCCTTAAAACTCCCTATATAGTTAAGTCTGCTTCAAACTCTCCATCGACATCTTCCTGCCTTGGCCTCCTCATTGCCAGAACTACAGACATGTGCTGCCATATGAATTTCGTCTTGAGTGGTTAAAACATTATGCTTGAAAAACTTAAAACAAAACCAAAAAATCATTATGCTAGCCATAATGATATCTTCTTAGATGTATCATACTACTGAGGCAACTTTGGCCAAAAAAAAAAAAAAGTTAAGTTTGTTTTGTTTTGTTTTGAGACAGGGTTTCCCTATAGCCCCAGCTATCCTGGAACTCACTCTGTAGATCAGGCTGGCCTTGAACTCACAGAGATACACTTGCCTCTGCCTCCCGAGTGCTAGTATTAAAGGAGTGCGCCCGTTTTAAATCACTCCTCAATCAGCCAACTGCCCATCGGTATGGTACTTAAAAGCGGAAGGTACTGCTCCACTGGAACTACCTGCTTTGTCCAGCTGCCTTGAACTATGGTTGCTCAGGCTTCAATCTGTGTTAATTCCCTTTTTTAAGAAAGACAAAAACATTCTTCACTGGGTTTTTCAGACCACAGTGCCTTGTGCCACCGTTGCTGACTTCTGCTGCCCTCTGGTGGTCACAATGCTACCTATCCCCAAAGACAGGGTGGAAAAGCTTCTGCAGGCCACTTGCTCCATGGGAGGCAAACAAGGACAACCCATTCACATCGGTGACCCAGGTCAGTGTCCACCTTCATTGGTGATTCCAACTGGGGTCTGAGAAGTATCCAGCAGCTTGCGCTCTTCTGGCGGGGGGGGGGTCATCTCAGAGGCGAAGGTCCTTGATAAGGCCTAGCAGTCCTAAACCATTCAGGTACTCCCGAGTTTCAGATACTGCTCTCACTAGGCCAGCCAGCCTCATCTGTTGATCTGTTGGGGAATCTGTCACACACACACACACACACACACAGACACACACACACACACAGACACACACACACACACACACACACATATATATCATATGACCATCAAATGATCCCTGAACGTGTAGAACAGAGGGAGGCAGGGACTCTTTGTCCTGAGATTGAGCTCAAAATGACCTCGAATCTCAGCTTCTGGTCAGTGATCATATATACAGGAAAAAGTGCTGTTCCAAACTTACATTTGGTGTTGCCTAGATGGCTCAGGGGTAAAGGTGCTTGCCACACAAATCTGATGACCTGAGTTCGATCCCTGGGATCCCACAATGGAAGGAAAGAACTGACTCCTAAAAGTTGTCCTCTGACCTCCACATGTGCACCATGGCATGTGTGTGTACAGTCATACGCACACCATACACACACACACACACAATCATAATAGTATTAATAATAACACACACAATTCTAACTTTCATTTGGATTGAAATCCATTTATCCTCAGAGTATTAACTCAGCCCAAGAGTGAGTGAACAGATCCAAGGATGAAGGTCAAAAATCTGGATGCTGCCCAGGTCTCTTGGAGCTCGAAGAGGTTGGCTTTGGCCCTCGTTTCAGAGCCAGGCTTCATGTACTTGAACTTGCTCAGCTGTGTACCCAACCACACAAAACTTGGCATTCTATGAAAATATCATCAGAACTTGCTGCCTTCTATACCTAAAACAACCTGGGGGCCATCCACTAGGAAGGTGTCTGCTGATCAGTGGGGACAAATTGGGCCCAAAACATTCATCTTCATTGTCCTCATGAGCATTCTCATTAGCACTTCAATGGCTGCCTGCCAGGGATGGGAGTGTAGTTGGTGGTAGGCAAGAGAGGTTAGGGCTCTATAACATGATGCAGCCTGTATGAAGATGAACATAATGCTGAGCATAATGCTGGCTTGGTAGCAATCTGTGTGTTGCAAGGCCAGTATGAGTTAATTGCACTATAGCCTCCTTCTAGAGACCAGCGACTTCATGGAGTTTGAGATGTCAGGTCAGACTGTGCCAGTCAACATGGACCATAAGTTATAGAGAATCCTGATTTGTTAAAGCTTCGATTTCCAGCCATCTTTGTTTCCTCCTCCTCCTCCTCCTCCTCCTCCTCCTCCTCCTCCTTCTCCTCCTCCTCCTTCTCTTCCTCCTCCTCTTTCTTCTCTTTCTCCTCCATCTAAGATAATCCTGTGACTAGAATTCCTTTAGAAGAAAGAACCATAGCCACTCATTCAGCTGTGCCCCACAAGGATGGTACCTACTAAGAGAATCAAGTTTTCTTTTTTCCATCTGCAGAACTGTTGGGAATCAAGGCACTTTCAAAACCTGACTATGGGGACTATGTGGAGTGTCAGCCAGAGGACATCCCAGTGTTCTGGCCTTCTCAGCTGACCAGTCTCGAAGCTGTCATCAGCTGCAGTGAGTTGTGGTATGAGGGAACTACTTTGACCTAGGATATAAGTCAGTGGGTTCTTGAAAGCACAGATCTGGAAAATGATGGCTTAAAAATAAAACCAGAAAGCATGGGCCTAGAGTTGGAAATGTCACTTAGTGGCAAAGTGCTTGCTTGGCATACCTAAGGCCCTGGGTTTGATTCCTCAGCACTGGAAAACAAACATGAACATAAGCTGATTGCCTGCAAGGAGTGTCTTTCCAGCTTCCCCCTTTTAATCCCAGGGCTGAGTCTTCCAGTAAAGGAACTGGTCTTTTAGCCCACGAACCTTTTGATTAAATACTTTGCCACCTGCCGAAGCTCTGCCACCTGCTGAAGCCTCACTGCTCATTCTAATGGGACAGCTGCCCTTTAAGCTTGACTTTTTGATACATTTTGGAAATTAATAGGACCAAGAAAGAAAAAGATGAAACCAGGAAGCACAACTGAATGAAACGTTTCACATTGTAGTCACCAATAGCAGACCCAGGAGTCCTCAGACACCGAAATCTAGCTCTCGTAGGAAAGGGTAGTATTCGCACATAACCTAACCCTCCTGCACCCCTGAACTCATTTCAAGAGTGCCTGTGATACCAAATGCAATGTAAATGCCTTATGAATGATGGTTATTTATATTACTGTATTTTATTATTTTTATTGAATTTTTGTGTATATTTCATACAGAACATCTTAATCATCGTTATACTCCCTTCCCCTTGGGTGCCCTCCCATAGCACACACACATACACACAAACTGGAGTTCATATGTTCTGTCATTTATGTTAAGGCCTATTGGGTCAAGTTAGTGTCCTCAGGTGTCCTTCAGTGCAAACTCATCCACTGGGGCCTCGTCAGCCTTTCTAGAGTCCCTCTCTTTATATTGCTACATTTTTTTCAGGACTAATGACAAAAAAAAAAGTCTGTCCATGTTCAGTACAGATGCAAATGCTTTTCTTTTAAACAGATTCCACCAAAAGTTGGATGGATATGAGGGACTGGTTGAATGTCCCTCATAAAAACTCCCCACACTGCAAAGACCTAGAGTAGTTACGATGAAGAGACACACAAGCGTGTTTCACTGCTGCCAATGCAAATATTAGGAATAATAACTACTGCAATCCATTGTCACAAATACTGGAAAATTCTAACCAGGCCAGTCACCCTTCTGCTTTAAAGAATAGGGTTTAGTGCAATAAAAAAAAATTAAGGGGGAAAAAAAGAATAGGGTTTAGTGCTACTTTATTCTGACAACATCCATGAGCTATCAGAATGTCTCAAATTGGAGAGGGAAATATTATCAACATGTTAATGAGACACAGATGATAAGATCCATGGGATTCTACTGTTATTTAATGTCCATGGACTGAATACCTCCTGTGTGCCAGGCATGAGCCCAGATCTTGGGAATGGAGTACTGCAAGAGACCAGATACTCTGAGAGCTCGTGGTCATTTCTAGATGTGGAATCAGGGCAGATAGGTGCACAGCCAGCCACATACATTAAATACCCGCCAGCTCACTGGGCCCACTGCCTTCCTGCCATCCACTGTGGGATATACCAAATACATCTCACTGTTAGGAGCATCCCAGTTACTCCAGGCCTCTAACTCCAAATGCTGATGATGGCACATTAGATCACGGATGAGAGCAAATAACATCACCAGCCAGGGACAATCCTGAATCATTCTCACACTTCAACACGTAAGTTTTATTAGCAATGGATTTATTCAACAACCCCCCCCCCAGCTGATGGGAGTAGAGTCTTGTGTCATGTTTTGAGACAACTGCCCTCTGTGTACTTGGCTTTCAAGAGACCATTGCATTCCTCAGAATCATTAGTCCTCTTTACTGATGGTATATATGTTACCTATCTATCATTATGTGTTACTTTTTTTAAAATTTTATTTATTTTTACATGTATAAATGTACTGTCTGCATGTAGGTTTGTGCACCTGTGTCATGCAATGCCACGGAAGTCAGAAGAGGGTGTTGGATTCCCCTGGAACTGGAGTTAAAGACGGTTCTCAGCCGCCATGTGAGTGCTGGGGATCGAACCCGGGTCCTCTGTAAGAGCAGTTGGCACTCTTAACCACTAGGCCATCTCTCCAGCCCCCTCATTATGTGTTCCTTTTGAAGAGTTGACTGGCTCTGGCTTCCTATTAAATCTGAGAAGTGTTACAATTTCTGTGCAATCCAAGAGATTATTATTTACTCAATTCACATTGGCACTTACTGAACCTATTATGTGCATTACTGTTTAAATTTTCTTGTTTGTTATTGGTCTGTTTAAGCTGTTAATCTCTTCTTGGTTTAACTTTGGTAGTGTCCTTGATTTTAGAAATTCATCCACTTTTTTTAGATTTTTTAATTTAATGGAGTATAGTTTTAAAAGTATTCCCTTACAAGGTTCTGGATTTTTTTGGTGTCTGTTGTAATGTTCTCTTTTTCATCTCTGATTTTGTTGATTTGGATTTGTTCTTTCTTTCTTTCTTTCTTTCTTTCTTTCTTTCTTTTGGTTAACTGGAATAAGGGTCTGTCTATCTTGTTTAACCTTTAAAAAAAAAACAGCTCTTAGATTAATTTTTTGTATTTTCTTTGTTTCTATATCATTAATGTCTGCTCTGATTTTTGCTTTCTTCTCCTCTACTAGATTTGGGGTTGGCTTGTTCTTGCCTTTCCAGAGTCTTGACTTGTACTATTAAATCATTTACACATGCTCAATTCTGATTTTTCAGTGTAGGCACGAAGAGCTATAAATGGTATTATGTGGGACTATGAGATGAAGAAATAATGATTCCTCATGTTGAGGAGCACATACCCAAATGGAGGTAGATATTTGCATACTCAAAGACAACAATGACACTAAAGAACATAGAAAGAAGTTCAATGTAATCAGTAGTGAGCACCTAGAAGCTAGGCACAAGGATGAAATAACAGGTAAAGTGCCTGGCAGTGATGCGAACCATTAAGGAGGACTCAGTGTTTTTTGTTGTTTTGTGTTTTTTTTTTTTTTTTTTTTTTTTGGTCTTTTCGAGACAGGGTCTCTTTGTAGCCCCAGCTGTCCTGGAACTCACTCTGTAGACCAGGCTGGCCTTGAACTCACAAAGATCCGACTGCCTCTGCCTCCCAAGTGCTAGGATTAAAGGCGTGTGCCACCATGCCTGGCTTAAGGAGGACTCACTCTGTACCAGGCACTTTGCTAAGCACATGGACCTGCACTTTCCAGCTTAGTACTAACAAAAAGCAGACAAGAGATTGCATAGAGAGAGCAAAGTCCCATGTGAAATTCAAGTGTATCTTCCATGCTGAAGCCACTCTGAGAACAATGCTGTAATCTAGCAGGGAGTAGGTTTGTAAGTGCTGTGAGAAACTCCACTCAGAGGGTAGCTACCTAGTCTAATACTAGAAGGTAGAGTGAGATAGCTTCATGCACTGAACAGCTCAGCCAATACTTTCTGATATCCATGGCTTCCATGGATAGAATACTCTAGAACTCCAGCTCCAGCTGCGACTGGACCTCATGTCTTTTGCCATGTTCACATTCACTTTCCTATAAAGTGGAGACAAGTTTTTAAATGGAACTTGATCTAGCCATAAGCCAGCTCATTCTGACCTTGGAATGCTCTTGGCAGAGTGGATGGCCAGGTGCCATCTTCCTTGTCCACTGTGGACAAGATGAGACTGGACTGGACTTGGTGAAGTGCTGACTCAGCCCATTCCTCTGTGTGTTGCAGAGGCTCCATTGGCTTTCACCAGTGCTCCAGGCTGTACAGTTATGATCAACCTGAAGAACACAGTATCTCCACCCAGCTGTCTCACCTCTGAGATGGTTCCAGAGGTCTGTGCCATTTCCAAAGACCCTTTGCATTACAGCATAGTGTCAGCCTTGGCTGTTGAGAAGATCAGAGAGCTGGAGTCGACGATTGCCATAGACCCAGGTAAGAAACAAAGCATTTGAGGCTGGGGAGACGGTTCAGTGGATAAAGTGCCTGCCACTCGAGCATGAAGACCTGACTTCAGATTCCCAGCACCCAGGAAAAAAGCCAAGTATGGCAGTGCACATCAGTAATCCCAGGGTTGAGTAGTGGGGGGGGGTATGAAGACAGGAATATCCCCAAAGCTCATTAATCAGCCACCTTCACCAAATCAATGAGCTTTAAGCTCAGTGAGAGACTTGGGTCAAAAAATAAGGTGGATGAGTGATCAAGGAAGATACCCAACATTGACCTCTATACACACATATACATACATACATAGATACATACATACATATACATACACACATCCAAAAGAAACAAAGGGAAGGAAGGAAGGAAGGAGCAAAGCATTTTCAACTAATAATTGAAGACATCCATCATCAGTGTGATATGTGATGATAAAGGCAAGAGGCAAACTATCCAAGCTATCTACAATACAATGCTCTAAAATGCTTATACTGGGAGCTGAGAAGAGAGCTCAGTGGGTTACGGCACTTACCACCAAATGTAGGAGCCTGATTTTGATCCCTGGGACCCACCATCTTAAAAGAAGAAAATTTATTCCTTCAAGTCATCCTCTAAATGCCAAACACACACACACACACACACACACACACACACACGATAGATAGATAGATAGATAGATAGATAGATAGATAGATAGATGTAATAATTTTTTGGTCTTTTTAAGACACAGTCTCTCTGTAGCCCCAGCTGGCCTGGAACTCACTATGTAGACCAGGATGGCCTAGAACTCACAGAAATCCAGCTGCCTCTGCCTCCTGAGTGCTGGGATTAAACGTGTGTACCACCACAGCTGGCTATTTACTTATTTATTTTGGTCTTTTTGAGACAGGGTCTCCCTATAGCCCCATCTGGCCTGGAACTTGCTCTGTAGACCAGGCTGGCCTTGAATTCACAGAGATCCACCTACCTCTGCCTCCCAAGTGCTGGGACTAAAGGTATGTGCCGCCACACCCGGCCCATTATTTATTTTTTATGTATATGAGTGTATTGCCTGCATGTATGTAAGTATACCCATGTCATGCAGTGCATATGGAGGCCAGAAGAGGGCGTCAGGTCCCCCTGGAACTTGATTATGGACAGTTGTTAGTCACCATGTGGGTGCTGGGATTCAAACCTGAATCTTCTGCAAGAGCAGCCAGTGTTTTTAACTGCTGAGCCATCTCTCTAGCCCTGTAATAAACATTTTTAAATGCTTATATCACATATCACTCCCAGAACAATGGAAGCAAACACACTGAAACACTGACACTGATGGTTTCTAAGTAGGAAGGGACAGTATTGATTTTTCTTTTCTTTTTTTTTTTTTTTTAAACTTTTTTTTATAATTTTTTAAAATTTTATTTATTTCGGTATGTATATGAATGTACTGTCTGCATGCAGCTGTGTGCACCCGTGTCGTGCAATGCCGCGGAGTTCAGAAGAGGGTGTCGGATTCCCCTGGAACTGGAGTTCTCCTGGAATTGGAGTTTCAGACGGTTCTCGGCCGCCATGTGGGTGCTGGGGATCGAACCCGGGTCTTCTGCAAGAGCGGTCAGCGCTCTTAACCGCTAGGCCATCTCTCCAGCCCCGATTTTTATTTTCTTTGCATCCGTTTTTCCAAATTGTTTTCTCTGAATTCTAATACTAAGCATGTGAGGGGGCTGGAGGGATGAATTTATTAGCTGGGAGCATTGCCACCCAGAATCAAATGGCTCAAGTAAGTAAGAAGAAACAGGAAGGTAGCTCCTAAAGAGCGACTGCTACCAATTTTCAAAAGTTATCAATATAGCGAGGTGCGGTGGCTCAGTGCCAACACTTGGGGGCTGGAGCAGGAGGACCCAGAGTTCAAGGTCATCCTCAGCTACATGATGAGGATTTTTTTTTAAATATTGAGCTTCTGGATGGGAAAGGGCATGAGACTGCTTCTCCTTTGGACACCCCAGTGGGTAGGACCAGGCTGCTACAGGCTTACAACTGTACACTATGCACTGCATCTCAAGGAAGAGCTAGCAATTTGCAATGTGCAAGACACCACCTTTCCAAGCTTGAGACAGGCTTGGTGGAACCTTCTAGGGAGCCTGCTGATTGTAGTTAGTCAGAGGATTACACAGACCTGGTTGAAAGCTTTTCTGTTCCTGATTGGTCTGCATTTGGGAGATGATGTTCTAATTCCAGGCAGCCAGCAGAGGGCGCTGTGCCACTCACTACTGTGCACGACATATTCAGCTTGTTGGCCCACCCTCATGAGATAATTATGGGGTACACCCTGCCTCAGTTTCCTCATCAGGAGGTATACTATCAACTATACCTCCCTGCCAGGGTTGTGACAGTATTAAGAATAATAGCCGTGGCCTACTGAGTTACTTGTTTCATCTTACTAACTTCCCCCAATATCTCTATGAGACATCTCTTACAAACTTCATTTAACAAAGGAAACTGAAGCATTTAGAGTTAAGAAACATCCAATCCACATACCCAGGAGGTGGTCAGGGCAGATCTTGAACTTATGTCTGCTGGCTCTATCAGCCATGGTTTATACATACTGTATAAATTAGAATCTGCATGGAAATTGTCCCATCCTTGCAGGGCAATTACACATTTCTCTAGTTAGTTCATACCCACATTCCTTCTGCACCTTCTCCTGGGTTGTGATCCTAAAACTAGAAGCTAGCCACACTTTGAATATTTGAGAATGTCTAGAACCTACACGCTCCCTCTCCGGCAACACCCCGATGACCTGCTGATTCCCATTTCCCCGAGAGATGCTGGGATCAGTAGGGGTAGACCCAGGAGTACAGAGGGGTGCATCGGCCTGAAGAAACAACTTTCTGGGCCAGACTCCCAGGAACCAGATAGAGCGGTTTCTGAGAACTGTCTAAAGAGAACAGAGCCTGGCAGGACTATAGAACAAGACCTCCTAGGAGCTAGCCAGCTCAGTGGCAGAGACTCCTAAGAAGCAGAAGCAGAAGCAGAAGCAGACCAGCCTTAGATAGCTGCTTCTGTCCCGAGGGCTGAGAGCAATGACAATTACTAAGCTTCTGCAGTTACTAAACTACTTGATAAATCACCAGCTTTTTGCTTCGTTGTTCATTTACTCATTTTGTGGAGATGATGGCTTCATTTGCATATAAACACATGGTAAATTTGTGATGTATGCCTACCACAGATATACCTTTGAGGACATGCCTATGGCAGGTGTATATACAGAGTCTTTTACATGATACGTCACTTTTTCTTTCTTTTGGGTTTGAGACAGTGTCTCCCTGTATCCCCAGCGGGCCTGGAACTCACTATGTAGACCAGGCTGGCCTCGAATGCAGAGATTCACCTGCTGGGATTAAAGGCATGTGCCACCAGGCCCCGTGGTATGTCACATTGTTGCCTGGGCAATTAAAAAGAGTGCTCCATGGCCAAAGAAATGGTTCAGTGCTAAAAGGCACTTGACACCAAGTCTGGCAACCTGAGTTTGATTCCACCCCCCCCCCAAAAAAAGAGTGCTCCAGCACTCTCCAGGGTAGATATTTTTAATTAATTAATTAATTTTATTTATTTATTTATTTTTAAATTTTTATTTATTTCTGTATGTGTATCAATGTACTGTCTGCTTGCAGGTCTGTGCACCCGTGTCGTGCTATGCCGCGGAGGTCAGAAGAGGGTGTCGGATTCCCCTGGAACTGGAGTTCTCCTGGAATTGGAGTTTCAGACGGTTCTCGGCCGCCATGTGGATGCTGGGGATCGAACCCGGGTCCTCTGTAAGAGCGGTCGGCGCTCTTAACCGCTAGGCCATCTCTCCAGCCCCTATTTATTTATTTATTTATTTGAATGTATTGTCTGCATGTAGGTTTGTGCACCCATGTCGTGCAATGCCTCAGAGGTCAGAAGAGGGCGTCGGATTCCCCTGGAACTGGAGTTCTCCTGGAATTGGAGTTACAGATGGTTCTCAGCTGCCATGTGGGTGCTGGGGATCGAACCCGGGTCCTCTGCAAGAGCNCGGAGGTCAGAAGAGGGTGTTGGATTCCCCTGGAACTGGAGTTCTCCTGGAATTGGAGTTACAGATGGTTCTCAGCTGCCATGTGGGTGCTGGGGATCGAACCCGGGTCCTCTGCAAGAGCAGTCGGCACTCTTAACCGCTAGGCCATCTCTCCAGCCCCCAGGGTAGATATTTTTAAATAATTTCTTCCTCACAGACATTCTTACCCAAGCGGATGGCTCCCCTCTTCAACAGAGCAACATGAAGAGAGAGGAATTACTAACTCTGCAATTAGCTTTGAGTTTAGCAGGAGCCAAGCAGTAGATTTACTGTCACCTCTGTCCCCCATTGCTTAATACAGATGAGCAGAGAGGTGAAGAGCAGTGCCAGCCATCAGCCCTCCTGCAGACGGAGTTGAGACTTAAAACATGAGCCCCAGAGGAGGTAGATTTATGACTGTCTGGATGTGTCAATTTCAACAACTAAAGACCATCTTTAATCTTCAAGAACAATAGATGATTTCAATTCCCACTCAAATAAGCAGATGTAAGATTAATGACAGTGTACAGTGTCCTGGGCATTGCTTGGTGAGCTTATTAATAGATGCACTCAGTCATTTTTTTTAAGAGGACACTGACTTGCATTTGATGTGCCTGGAGAATACAAGATTTATAGTAATGGCTTTTGCGCTGGTGATAAAGTCATCGTAAATATACACACAGCTCTCCACTGACCACTCTCTCTCCTCATTCTCTCTTTAGTGCTCACTGCACAATCTGAACCAGATTATGTCCAATTTTGTTCTATATTATGTTCTTCTCCTCTCTTATTATCAGTGCTTCATGTTCATTGTAAAGACATCAGAAAATATATGAATGGAGCCCTGAGTGGTGGCACGCACACTGGGGAAGCTGAGGCAGGAGACTTATTAATTCAAGGCATGAGTTTGACCCTCCCTCACAGATAAATTGAGTAAAGTCATTAATATAGTTAAATTTTAGAAAGAAAATATATGAAAGTAATAAGAGGTAATAAAAATGAGGAGAATCCAGGGGATCAAGGAGATGGCTCAGCCAGTTAAGTGCTCGTCAGTGCGAAGACCCTCCCTCACAGATAAATTGAGTAAAGTCATTAATATAGTTAAATTTTAGAAAGAAAATATATGAAAGTAAAGAGGTAATAAAAATGAGGAGAATCCAGGGGATCAAGGAGATGGCTCAGCCAGTTAAGTGCTCGTCAGTGCGAAGACCTGAACTCAGATCTCCAACATTCATGTACAAAGCTAGGCACAGCAGTGGACTCTATAATCCCAACACTGGGAAGGCAGAGACAGGTGGATCCTTGGGGCTTCCAGCCAGCCAGCCTAGCCAAATGGATGAGTCCAGGTTCAATGAGAGACCTTGCCTTAAAAAATAAGGCAGAGGGCTGGAGAGATGGCTCAGCAGTTAAGAGCACTGGCTGCTTTGCAAAGGACCTGGTTTTGGTTCCCAGCTCACAACCAACTGCTAACTCCAGCTCCAAGGAACACAACGCCTCCTTCTGACCTCCACAGCCACTGAACACATTCATATGCATGCAGGCAAACTTTAAAAAGAAGGTGGAAGCCTGGTGTGGTGGGGCCAGGAGACGGGCCACCCTAGCTGTGAGAGGCCAGGGGCAGGAAGACAGGAGATGGGAATGATCAATTAGTCCACCATTTAGCTCCACTCAATTTCTTTCTTTCTTTTTTTTTTTTCTTGGTACCATTCAATTTCTTTAAACAAATCAAAGCACGGCTAGGCATGGTGGCATATGCCTTTAATCTTATCACTTAGAAGGCTAAAGCAGGCAGATCTCGGTAAGTTTGAGGCCAACCTGGCCTACATAGCAAGTTCCAGGCCAGCCAGGGCTACATAGTGAAACACTGTTAAAAAAAAAAAAATCAAAGTAGACACATGGTAGGTTGACCAAACTCTGTTCCCAGCATTTGGAAACACAGATTAGACTCTCAATCGGCCTTTTAAAAATGACAGTAGCCAGGCGTGGTGGCACAATCCTCTGATGGCAGCATTTGAGAGGCAGAGGCAAGTGGATCTCTGTGAGTTCAAAGCCCACCTGGTGGTCTTCATAGTAAGTTCCAGGCCAGCTGGGGCTCCAGGGAGACCCTGTCTCAAAAAAAAAAAAAAAAGCAAAGACAATAATGGAGGACATGAACATGCTGGGGGGGGGGTGTAAAAAGGTGGAGGAAGGGGTCCAAGTATGATTTAAATACATTGCCTGAAATTCTCAAATCAATAAAAATATTTTTTTGTTTATCAGTGCATGTATATAAGTGTACTCATCTCATGCAATGCTCACAGAGGTCAGAAGAGGGTGTTGAATCCCCTGGAACTGGAGTTATGGACAGTCCTTAGCCACCATGTGGGTGCTGGAAATCAAATCTGGGACTTCTCCAAGAGCAGCCAGTGCTCTTAACTGCTGAACCATCTCTCCAGTCACAATAAAAATATATTTTTTTCTCTTTTTGAGATAGGGTCTCCCCATAGCCTCAGCTGGCCTAGAACTCTCTATGTAGACCAGGATGGCATCAAACTCACAGAGATCCACCTGCCTCTGCCTCCCAAATGCTGAGATTAAAGGTGTGTGCCACCATGCCTGGGAAAAATATTTTTTTAAATATCAAAAAGACACTAAAAATCCCAGTGTTTCTACCTTAAGCACAGTCACTTCAATATTTTGCTTTGTTTTTGTAATTTTAGGTAACCGAGGGATCAGGCACCTGCTCTGTAAAGATGAGCTGCTGAAAGCGGCTCTGTCACTGTCCCATGCCCACTCAGTGCTAGTCACCACTGGGTTCCCCACACACTTCAATGAGGAGCCCCCGGAGGAGACAGATGGCCCACCAGGAGCCATCGCCCTAGCTGCCTTCCTGCAGGCCCTGGAGAAGAAGGTCTCCATGGTGGTAGACCGCAGAGCCTTGACTTTGCACACGAAGCTTGTGGAAGGCGCTGTTGAGCAAGGTGAGAAATGACACGGGCTCAGTCCATTTCCCCCACAGGCCTTTGTGGGCAGAGACTGACAGAAATCCGTGTGCTGGCCTCATGCCGGGCACACAGACCCAGGCTGTGCCCTTGTCACAGGGTATTTTCTTCCTGTCATAGGCAGCATGAATTCTCATTTTATAGAGGAAGATACTGAGGCTCCAAGAGTCAGGTGATCTTATCAAGCAGGAATGATGCAATGTGCATCACAGTGTTCAGGCCCCTCCACAAGCCAGTGCCCTGCAGAGCCAAAGCTATGGGAGCCTACTCCACCCAGAACAGCAGGGCTGATTCCCCAGGACACCCTCAACCTAGTAGGGACAGGAGTTAAAGAATAAGTTTCCAGCCTCCTGTGTTTTCACTGATACACATTTCTTTTTTATATTTTTTAATTTATTTTTATGTGTATGAGCGTACTGTCTGCATGTAGGTGTATGTACCCGTGTCGTGAAATGTTGTGGAGGTCAGAAGAGGGCGTCAGATTCCCCCGGAACTGGAGTTAAAGACGGTTCTCAGCCGTCATGTGGGTGCTGGCGATTGAACCCGGGTCCTCTGCAAGAGCGGTCAGCGCTCCTAACTGCTAGGCCATTTCTCCAGCCCGATACACATTTCTTAGTGAAAGTGAGATCTCAACCCAGGGAACAGTGACTTGAAAATTCATGTTCTCCCTCTTTCCTACCCCTGTCCCCTTCCTTCAGTTTTCTGGCACTGTCTCCCAGGAAACCACTTGAACCCCATATCAAGCTCTGATGTCAGGGCAACCAGAACGTTATAACAAAGGAGAGAGGCAAGCCGGTTGTGGAGAAGGAAGCTGAGACCTTATTAGAAGAGCCTCATGATCACAGAGGAGGGCTGCGCGTGATTTGGCCTTGAGGTAGAAAGGCTTTATAGGTATTCTAGAAACATGAGGAGGGCTAGTTGAAAGTTGGAGCATGCAGGAGATAGGGGTATGTGCACTGCACTGGGGGCAGGGAGCAGCTGAAGAACAGTGAGAGAGCCTTGAAATTCCCTGGGCAAAGGGGATTTTCCTGACTTTTATAGGTGTTCAGGGGGTGTAGCAGGAAGTTCCATACCATGTCACTCACACGCCAAGAAGCCGGGCACTGAGTAGGACCATAAATTTGTCTCGCAGCTGTGAGGGGCTATATGTAGCTAGGCCATGTTCAGAACAGTCCTACTCACAACAGCAAAAATTGGGGAAACACCCAAGGTGTTCACAGACAGATGAATGGATAAGAATATGCATTCAGTGGAATGGTGTTCAGCCTTAAAGGAGGAGGACATGCCAACACATGGCACTCTGTGGATGAACCTCGAAGACTTTATGCTAAGTGAAATAACCCAGTGTCAAAAAGGATAAATACTCCCAGGCATGGTGGTACATACCTGTAATCCCAGCATTCAGGAGGCTGAGGCAGGAAGATCATGAGTTTGAGCCCAGCCTGGGCTATATATCGAGGCGTTGTCTCAAAAGCAAGTAAGCAAACAAAGAAACGAACACAACAACAACAAAAAGGATAAGCATTGTATAATTTCACTTTTCTGAGGTATTTAGAATAGTCAAGTTCATAGAGACAAAATAGAATCAAGATTGTCAGGGGCTGGGTTATGAGGGAGTGGGAAGGAGTGGTTTTTTTGTTTTTTGTTTTGTTTTGTTTTTGTTTTTTGGGGGAAGGAGTGTTTAAAGCTGTCCTAATTACTTTTCTTATTACTGTGGCCAAACAGCTGACAAGAAGCCACCTCTGGAAGGGTTTATTTTGGCTCACAGTGTGAGCAGATCCATCAACACCTGGCTACAGGAGCACAACAGTCAGAGAGCAGCAAAGACAGGAAGTGGGGTCGAGCTATGAACCCGGGCTCACTCCCAATGACCGCTTCTTCTTAAAGGTTCCACAACCTTTCAAAACAGTGCCATAAGCTGAGAATCAAGTGTCCTAGTTTGTGTCTCCATTGCTGTGACAAAACACACTGTCCACTACCAACTTGGGGAGGAAAGGGTTTATTTGGCTCACAGGTCCCAGGTCACAATTCATCACTGAGGGAACCCAAGGTAGGAACTCAGGGCAGGAACCTGGAGGCAGGAGCTGAAGCACAGGCCATGGAAGAACACTTCTTACTGGCTTGCTCCCCTGTCCCATGCCCAGCCTGCTTTCTTTATGTAATACACAACAACCTGCTCAGGAACAGCACCATCCGCAGTGGGCTGGGCCCTCCCACATCACTCAGCAATCAAGAAAATGCTTCAGATGTGGCCATAGGCCAGTCCAATGGATTCCCCAATTGAGGCTCCCCCAACCTAGGTGTGTCAAGTTGATACTAAAGCCATTCAGCACATCAAATATACAAACACATGAAACCATGGTGAACATTTCACACTCAAACCAAAACAAGTGGGAAGAGTTTGCACTTGGGAAGAGTAAAGAGTCCTGGGGATGGACAGGGGCAATAGCTACATAAGAATGCACTTAATGCCACTGGAGGAAGATGGTAAAAATGAGTGGGTGTTGTGGTGTGTATTAGTCACTTTTCTGTTGCTGTGATAAAACCACCATGAAAAAGAGAACTTATAAAAGGAAGAGTTTATTTGAGCTTACGATTGATGATTCCAGGGAATTAGAGTCCATTGTGGTGGGAGGCATGGTGGCTGGGGCTGGAGCAGAAAGCTGAGGTTCACATTTGCCAATAAGCACAGGAAGGAGAGAGAGAGAGACAGAGAGAGAGAGAGAGAGAGAGAGAGAGACTGCAAGGCTTGTTAAACTCACTAAGCCCGCCCCCAACGATGTACTTCCTCCAGCATGGCCACACCTAAGACCTCCCAAAACAGTGCCACCAACTGGGGACAAAATGTCTGAATACTTGAAGCTTATGGGGGCCATTCTCATTCAAACCACCTTGTGCATGCTTATAATCATCATAGCTCTAAGGATCCTCAGAGACAATAGGATCAGGAGTTCAAGGCCAACATGGGATATATAGTGGGTCTCTGCTCAAAAAAACAAAAGGCTAAAATGATCAATTTCTTGTCTTATATATTTGGCCACAGTTAACTTCTGTTTACAGGAGTGCAGGCTTTGTCCTGCTAAATGTGAGATATCTGAGACACACAAGCACACAAGTGAGAGGCAGAGTAGGTGTCACACACACAGGTGAGCACACAGCCTCTGGCTGGCCAGAAGGACATGGGAGAGGGCTTTGGCACAGTGACGGCGTCTACAGTGGAGGCTCCAATGGAAACCTCTATGAATATAAGTGTGGATAAAACAAATGTGCCGAGATTGTACCATGAGGCCCTCCACATCCAGAGGATGAGGAAAAGGAGGAGGGACTTTACAGAATAGTGAAAGGCATGGGAGGAAACCAAGGGACGGATGACTGGATGACTGTGAGGCAGGGCTCCCAGGCCAACACAGACCGACGGCTTTCCACGTGACAACTGCTCTGGTAGCTATTTGGCATTCATTTTCCAGGAGCTGTGCCCTCCCTACTCGGGACGGACTAGAGGGAGCTGCCTGGGGTCTCTGCCAGGGCTGACTTGTGCACATGGTGCTGTGGAGGGGGCGGCTGCTTTACTGGACTTTGTAGAACTTTTATTATTTTGGGATGAAGAGTGCGAAAGTAACTGAACCTATTAATGAAAGACATCTCAAACCTAGGGCACAGTCTAGAGAAGAAATGCAGGGGCCGGAGAGATGGCTCAGTGGTTAAGAGCACTGGCTGCTCTTGCCAAGGTCTGGGTTCAGCCTTCCATAACTCCAGTTCCAGGGGGTCTGACGCCCTCTTCTGACCCCTGCAGGCATTGTACAACACTGGCACAGGTGCACTTACACACATGCAGCCAATACATTCATACACATAAAATAAAAATAAGAAATAAAATATCAAAAAAAGAAAAGTCAGGGTCATTTCTCCTCTTCCTTGAGCACAAGCCCACCAGGGAGCTCACTTTGTACCTCAGAAGAGGGCACTGTGTCTTACTGACCTGCCTTGGCAGAAGTTCTCACATGTCCTCTCCCAGATATGTGCCCCATGTCACCTTGTTGGTTTCATTGGTACCCGCCCCTCTGACTAGTGTCCAACATCCCACATCTATCCATGGGAAGTGAGAAGCAGTGGTTTTCCTCAGTGCCTACTCTGCACCAGACCCAGCTAGGTAGATGTCAAGTTTATCATAGCACTACCCCAGCAATATGGTCAGGTGGGTGAAGATCTCAGAGTTATGTGGCTTGCTCAAGGTCACATAATATGTCTTAGGTCCAGGAACCCTATCCTGATATCTCTGTTGGCCATCTCTAGTTCTTCCGGAAGATTTGCCCTAGCCAGTGTATGAAGCCAATATTCTTCTCTGAGCCTATGTGAGATAAATGAAAACCAAATGAATTTCATTTGGGGGGAGATGTGTGTATATTTCCCCTATAATCTAAAATAATATGTGTTATTTGTGTCATCAGAAAAGGTTCTTTTAAAAAATAATCAATTTCACTTTGTTAAATCATTCCCATAAAAGTACCTAATATGGAGCTCAGTCCTGGACATTCCCTGAAGGAATGTTTACATGGAGGGGCAAGGTAAGAATTTGGGGTGAGAATTTGATGGTCGGTTTTAAATGACAACTTGCCACCATCTAGAATCACCTTCCAATGGAGTCTCAATTGAGGAGTTACCTAGATTATGTTGCCCTGTGGCCATGTCTGTGGGGGAATGTTTTGATTGCTAGTTGAGGTGGGAAACTCTGCCTACCATGGGCAACACTATTCCCTAGGTCCCAGGCAGGAGAAACTTAGCAGAAAGAAAGCAGTATGTGGCATTCTTTTGTCTCCACTTTTAAAAAAATATTTATTATTTTCATTTTTAGGTATGAGTGTATTCCCTGCATGCACCCATGGCATGAAATGCCCAAGGAGGGCAGAAGGGGGTGCTGGATCCCCTGGACTAGAGTTACAGATGTTATTAGCTGCCATGTGGGTGCTGGGATTCAAAGCCTGGTCATCTGCAAGAGCAGTCAGTGCTCTTAACCACTGAGCCATCTCTCCAGCCCTTCTACTTTATTTTTAAAGACAGAGTCTTACTGTGCAGTCCTAGTAGCCATGTAGAGCAGGCTGGTCTTGAACTCACAGAGATCTGTCTGCCTCTGGATCCTGTGCCACCACACCCTGTTCCTGACTGTGGACAGATGTGACTAGCTACAGGAGTTCCTACCAGACTTCTCCTCAGTGATAGACTGGAACCCAGAGCTGTAGGCTGACTAAACCCTTTCCTCCCCTAAGGTGCTCTTGATCAGGGTGTTTTATCATAGCAGCAGAATGTAAACTAGGAGAGAATCGGAGTTGTGATACCAACATGTATTATATACATTTGACTTTTGTCAACTTCTTTTGTATCTCTGAGCTTCAGTTTTCCTCTAATAAAAAATGGAAATAATAAGTTTTGTGAAACTGAACTATTAAGAAAACTTAATAAGTGCATGCATGTCAAATGCTTAGCAGAGGTCAGGCATATCATTGTCTGGACATCTAAATGTGTGCCCAGTACTCTGGCTGGCAGTGGGCCAGAACAGACCTCCTGTTAATGTGGCATCATGGGGGATTTTATATGTGGCAAATCCCCTAGTCTATACTGGACCAATTTGACCCTCCAATCCCTGATAACTTTAGAGTTCATTCAGTATCAAAAGTAAATTGGGGGGCTGGAGAGATGGCCTAGCTGTTAAGAGCACCGACCGCTCTTATAGAGGACCCGGGTTCGATCCCCAGCACCCACATGGCGGCCGAGAACCGTCTGAAACTCCAATTCCAGGAGAACTCCAGTTCCAGGGGAATCCGACACCCTCTTCTGACCTCCGCGGCATTGCACAACACGGGTGCACAAACTTGCATGCAGACAGTACATTCATACACATACAGAAATAAATAAAATTTTAAAAAATAAAATTAAAAATAAAAATAAATTTAAAAAGTAAACCTATCAATCTCTATGTTCTGACAAAGTGTTCTGCAGAAAAATGCCACTAAATAATAATGGTTGCAGTACTGTCCAAAGCTTTTCAGAAGCACAATGCACCACCTACACTAATGTATCTACACTCTTATTTATTTTCAAGGTGTTCTGAAGACACCAATCCCTATATTAACTTACCAAGGTGGATCAGTGGAAGATGCTCAGGCATTTTTGTGCAAAGATGGGGACCCCAAGTCACCTAGGTATGTATGTTGCACCCCAGTTAAGTGCACGGGGCTGAGGAAGGCTACATCCTCTTAACTCTTTTTTGACAGTTTCTTCTCATGTTACCCTGTAAAAGAGAAAAATGCCATCGGCCCAGGATTGTGATGGGGCCATGCTAGATATGAGGTTGGAGATGTCAGGGTCTACTGATGGGCGGGGAGGCAGTTCACAGAGCATGTCTGGAAATAGATCCATGCCAGCATGGAGAGATGGTGCTCATTCCAAACAAAATACAAAACAGAGGCTAACAGTCTCTCAAACAATAGGTCAGGGCTCATTGGAGTAGTGAAATCATTTCAACTGAAGGTAACCAACACTCTGTGTGTGTGTGTGTGTGTGTGTGTGTGTGTGTATTCAGGTATGTCTTTCTGTGTGCTGTGGTCAAAAATTTTTTGAAAACCCCTTGTTTGTCATATCTAGAATTGGGTTTCGGATATTATAACTTATACAGGGTTTCACACACTCCTTAAACAGCTCATAACACATTTTTTCACTGCAAACCAGTAGTGTAACCAAGGTAGACATTCAAAAACCAATACTGAAAAAAAAAAACCAATACTGACTCTATTGAAAGCCTCAAGTTGGCTCTGTGTGTAATGTACTCGGCTGCTTTTGTTCAATCTGTTCTACCTCCTCCCCCCACTTTGCCTATTTTAACTCATGCTGCTAGGAATGAGTGTGGACAAATCACTCTGTAAGCCCTTGTTCTCCAATATTTCTGATAAGACCCAGAAGCTGAACATCTGGGTCATGTGGGAAGTCTATTTTCGCTATCTTGGGAAACTGCATTCCTATCCTATCATAGAACTGCGATTTTGAAGAACTCCATCACGGGGTGGGGGTAGGTGTAGCGAGACATGGAGGTGCTGGTTTCATCTCACTTTGGAATATCAAAACGACATCCCTGCTAATAGGGTTGGTGAGATGGCTCAGAGGTTAAGAGCACTTGCTGCTCTTACAGGGGGCTCAGATTCATTTCCCAGTACCCATATCCAGTCTCTCATAACTGCCTGTAACTTCAGTTCCAGGGAATCCTACACCCTCCTCTGGCCTCCACGGGCATTCCACGCGCATGGTACACATACAAATAAGCAGGCAGACACACATACACAAATAAAAATAAAAACCATTCTTGCTAATAAAAACACCAACAGCAACTCCAAATGACAGGCGCTGAGCTCTCAGTAGCCGCAAGTTCCCTGACCAGCGCTTCCTTTAACTCCATCAACGCTATAATAGGCGTTGCACTCTGCAGATGTGGGATACCTCGCAGATAGAGAAAGTAACGGTTGGTTGGAAAGACCAAACAACTCACCCAAGGCCAGTAGCAGGAGGACCTACTGTGAGACCAGGGTGAAAGGATCCAGAGCCACGTGACCACCATCTCTCCTGCGGCCTTGTTTCTCTTTCTCCCTAAGAAATTCATCTTATGTTCCATTCACTTGTTCCCTCTTTCACATCCTTTCCTAATTGTTTTATGTCTGTGACGTAAACCAGAGGTGGAAGAGGGGTAACGATGGTCCATAGCTGCCAACACTTAGTTGCTCTCAGGCTGCCACTCTGCTGGATCAGGGGCACTGGGTGGGGTACTTGCAGTGTCCCTCCAGCCACCCCGGTTACTACAACCATTGGTCTCCTCCTCTTACAGCTTTGGACTCTAATTAATTGCAGAATATCCCAGTAGCTGTTTTTTGTTGTTGTTGTTGTTGTTGTTGTTGTTTTGTCTTTTCAAGACAGGGTCTCCCTGTAGCCCCAGCTGACATGTAACTCACTCTATAGACCAGGCTGGTCTTGAACTCACAAAGATCCCCTAGTAGCTGTTAAAAGGCTGTTGAGGCAGGAAAGAAAGATGGGGGACATTGAGGAGACATGGGAAGGGAAAGAAGCCTTTCTCCAGAATCTGCATGAAAGAAACTTCAACACAACAAAGCCAAATTTGCCCATGGATAGGGCTGGAGAGATGCCCAGCAGTTAAGGGTCCCTACTGCTCTTATAAAAGGCTTGAGTTCAGTCCTCAGCACCCACATCAAGAAGTCCACACAACAGCCTGTAATTCCTGCTCCAGGGGACCCGATGACCTCTTCTGGACTCTATGGGCACGTGTACTCACAAATATGTACACCTACATACACACATACATACACACATATATACACACACACATATATACACACACTTAAAAATAAAATAAGTCTTTACAAAAATTGTGAAATTGTCCAGAGAGACAGTGTTTTGTTTTCCTAAAGACATCTCAAATAAGGATATTCAAAACAACAAATAGGGCCTGCGAGATGTCCCAGTAGTTCAAAGCACTTGCTGCATAAGCCTAATGACCTGAATTCAATATCCAGAAATAGAAGGGGATAACCAACTCCTTAAAGTTGTCCTCTGGCCTCCACACATGTGCCCTGGTATTCACACACACACACACACACACACACACACACAGACACACACAGACACACACACGCACATACACACAAATAATTTTTTTCTTAAGTTCAGGGCAGGATGGCTCAGCAGGAAAAGATGCTTGCTGCCAAGCCTCCCACTTTGAATTTGATGGCAAAAACCCACATAAAGTTGTGCTTTGACCCCCACACGTGTGTTGTGGCACATATGCATCCATGCCATGCTTCATGCATACACAATAATACTTTTTTAAAATAGTGAAAAATTCAAGACATCCTCAGCTGTTACAAATCAAGTCAGAGGCTAGACTGGGCTCTCTGAGACCTCATTTCAGGGAAGAAAAACAAAAACAAAACAAAAGCCACAGCTATAGGAGTGTAAGCATATCTGCCCTCCTCTCTCTCCGTAAATTCATCCAAGCACTATATCTCATAAAACCAACTTATTATTTCATTTACAAAAAGAAATACTTTTTTAAAATAAGTAAACCAGCTCGTATTGTTTATTTAACTTTTTATTTTTTATTTTATTTTATTTTATTTTATTATTTTTTACGTGTATGAGTGTACTGTCTGCATGTAGGTTGGTGCACCCGTGTCATGCAATGCCGCAGAGGTCAGAAGAGGGCATTGGATTCCCCTGGAACTGGAGTTAAAGACAGTTCTTAGCTGCCATGTGGGTGCTGGGAATTGAACCCAGGTCCTCTGCAAGAGCAGTTGGCGCTCTTAACCGCTGAGCCATCTCTCCAACCCCTGTTTACTTAACTTTTAAACTTACTTAAAGGGAGCTATAGAGATGGCTCAGCAGTTAAGAGTACTGGCTACTCTTCTAGAAGACCTGGGTTGTTTCCCAGCATCCAGATGGCAGCTAACAAACTTCCATAATTCCAATTCCAGAGGATATGAAACCCCTCTTCTGGCTTCTATGGGCATTGCATGACATGGGTACACTTACATACATGCAGGCAAAGCACTCCTACACAAAAATAAAAATAGATAAAAAATTAAACTTACTTGAAATTTAAATTTTGCTTAATCTTGCTGGGTGTGGTGGCTCATGCCTTTAATCCTAGCACTTGGGAGGCAGAGGCAGGCAGATCTTTGTGAGTTCAAGGCCAGCCTGGTCTACAGAGTGAGTTCTAGGACAGCCAGAGCTACAGGGAGACCCTGTCTCAAAAAAAAAAAAAAAAAAAAAAAAAAAAAACTTTGCTTAATCTTTTTTTTTTTTTTTGGTCTTTTTAAGATGGGGGTCTCCCTATAGCCCCAGCTGGCCTGGAATTCACTCTGTAGACCAGGCTGGCCTTGAACTCACAGAGATCCACCTGCCTCTGCTAGGATTAAAGGTGTGTGCCACCACGCCCTGCTTTGACGGTTCTCAGCTGCCATGTGGGTGCTGGGAATCAAACCCTGGTCCTCTGCAAGAGCAGTCAGTGCTCTTAACCACTGAGCCATCTCTCCAGCCCCAACTTTGGTTAATCTTTAAACCTTATTGTAAATTATATCAGAACCCTATATCAGAGAAAACTACAAAATCATGTAGATAGCCATTAGAAAGACACAGAAGTACTGCTCTTCTTTCTTGAAAAGCCAACATTCATATCTTGGGTGTATACTGTGTGTGTGTGTGTGTGTGTGTGTGTGTGTGTGTGTGTGTGTGTATGTGTTTGTGTCTATGTCTGTGCCTGTGTCTGTGTATGTAAACACCCCTACTTAAATATAAAGTATGTACTATCTCTTATCTCTTAATAAACCTGCTCCACTCTGGCTCATTTTGAAATTCTTCTCTGGGATTTAGTCAATGTAGTCAAGGGTCCAGCTTTACCTAAATGCAGGTCCCTAGGGGAGACTCCTCAAGCTACTGGGCCATCTGGGCACCAATACAATGAGCTCGCCCCCAGCAGAGGCTTCCCACGGAGTAGGCCCTTAGTCCATCTCATAGAAATAAAGGACTAGCGAAGAAGCCAAGAGTCCTTCGCACAGACACACAAAGCTGTTATATTCCCCATGAAGACTTAGCATCATTGCTTCCTGACAGATTTGACCACCTGGTGGCCATAGAACGTGCTGGAAGGGCCGCTGACAGCAATTACTACAATGCGAGGAAGAGAAACATCAAGCACTTAGTTGACCCGATTGATGATATTTTCCTTGCAGCACAAAAGATTCCTGGAATCTCCTCAACTGGTAAGTGTGAGACATGAAGAATTCAACATGAACATGTCAGTACTAAGTGTCTCTTTATTGATGGCTGAGCCCAGGACAGGAAAGGGTAACACAGTCACTGTTGCTTTCTACCCACCAAATGGTCTGTGTTTATCATATTGAGTCTAGACACTAATGACACCGTTATTAAGAAATGCAACATTCCCACAGAAGAAAGGGAAGTGACACAGAACACATTTGATTTACCCAACTCTGAAGTAATAAGACTCATCATGAAATATTAACAATAACAAAATTGAGGAATGCTATATTATTTTAATAATATAGGATGGACTGTGTCATGTATCATTGATGACATCAATTTTTAAGTGTATCAAATGTAAGATGAGTGAAGTGTTACTGTTAATATAATAATGTGATCATTCATCTTTGCACTGAACTTTATGGTTTTCCAAGAGATTTCACAATGGTTATATTGTTTATTTCACTCAAAAACCTTGTGAGGTCAGAAGGAAGTAAATGGCCCAGAAAATGAGGCCCAGGAAACTGTTGTGAAGTTGTCTAGCTAATTAGCATTGCTGGTAGAATTCTGAACGCAGTGCGAAGGACACCAGCTCTCTCCACTCCCTCAGGGGCAGGAGTCAGATCTTGGGGTAATTAAAGCCTGTCTGTCCTTCAGTGCCTGCTGTTCTCTAAATGCCTCAAATGTTTCCCAGACCCATTAGTCCCCTCTGACTTTTGAGGTTTTGAGGAGACAATGGAAACCTTCTGAGCTGATTAGAAAGTTTCTGCAAATCCTCAGCTTTTCCCAGAAGTGGCTGTGGGTGGGCACACGTACTGTGGTTGGCTAGGTTGGTCTCTGACTTCCTGTCACTGTGAGTTGGGCAGGCGGAGGACCCAAGACTTGCAGGGAGGTGTTCTCAGCTTGAGAGTCTCTAAGTTCAAAGGAGCAGTTAGGGGTCAGCCTGGGGAGTGGCTGGAGCACCCGCATTCCCCCCTGAATGAACCCACCTGTAATGGCCATCTGTGGCTTCTAACTGCCCCTGTAGCTAACCCTTGGGCACTTCCAGGTGGTTGGAATATTATCTGTCATTCAACAGGTTGTCACTGATCTAGAAAACTCAGAAAAAAATTCTCAGGTGTGATGGGAGGGGAAAACGTCCTCAGGATTTAAATAGAAGCTGTCAATCATTCACAATTGTCTGATTCTTTTGGCTGGGTCTGATCTCCAGTGATTGACTTGGTCTTGTTGCTCTCACTGCCATCCCACAATTAATGCTAGCCTTTGGCAGAATTCTTCTACGTAGTATAAACCCTTTCGGAAGCAGACTCAAATACAGTAGTATCCAGTTTGGTAGACTAGGGAGATGTTTTCCTTTCTTTCTTGTTGCTGCGATAAGAACACTGACCAAGCCAACTTGGGGAGGGAAGGGTTTATTTGGCTTAAATTGCACAGACCATCATGAAGGGAAGCCATGCCAGGAACTCAGGGCAGGAGCCTGGAGACAGGAACTAAAGCACAGACCATGGAGGAGTACTGCTTGCTGGCCTGCTCTCCTGGCCTGTGTTCAGTCTTTCTTTCTTTCTTTCTTTCTTTCTTTCTTTCTTTCTTTCTTTCTTTCTTTCTTTCTTTCTTTCTTTCTTTCTTTCTTTCTTTCTTTCTTTCTTTCTTTCTTTCTTCTCTTTCTCTCTTTCTCTCTTTCTCTCTTTCTCTCTCTCTCTCTCTCTGTCTCTCTCTGTCTCTCTGTCTGTCTGTCTGTCTCTCTCTCTCTCTCTCTCTCTCTCTCTCTCTCTNTCTTTCTCTCTCTCTCTCTCTCTCTCTCTCTCTCTCTCTCTCTCTCTCTCTGTCTTTCTTAGACAAGGTCTCCCTATAGCCCCAGCTGGCATGGAACTCACTCTAGACCAGGCTGGCCTTGAAATCACAGAGATCCACCTGCCTCTGCCTCCTGAGTGCTAGGATTAAAGGCGTGCGCCACCATACCTGGCTTAAAGACGGTTCTTAGCCACCTAGCCACCATGTGGATGCTAGGAATCAAACCCGGCTCCTCTACAAGAGCAGTTGGTGCTCTTAACTGCTGAGCCATCTCTCCAGCCCTGAGTGTACTTTCTTTCTTTTTTTTTACCCCCAAAGCCAGTTCCGAGTGTGCTTTCTTATACAATACAGGACCACCTGCCCAGGGGTGTGGCAGCACCCACAATAGGCTGAGCCCTCCCACATCATTCAACAATCAAGAAAATGCCCCACAGATATGTCCACGGGCCAATCCAATATAGGTAATTCCTCAGTTGAGGTTCCCTCCACCCAGATGTATCAAGTTGGTAATTGAAGTTGCCAAGCACAGGAGGTTCGTTTTTCTGTCCTTGAATGCAATGGGACACACTCCTTTCATAAAAGGTTATTAAGACCACTGTTGCTATGTTGTCCAGGCTGGTCTCAAACTCCTGAGCTAGAACAATACTCCCACTTAGACCTTCAGATAGCTGTGCCTAGAATTATCTATTGTCAGGTAAAACTGCTCCCAGTTCAACCAACTATCTTAACTACAAGAGTGTGTGTCTTTGATTACAGCACTTCAGAGGTTAACCAGATACTCCTTTGGTTTAGAGTAATATGAATCATATATTTTTTATATTCATTAAGCAGAACCCCTTAAGGTAAGTTCACCTCTTCCAGTGGGATGTTGGCCAGTCACACGGTGGAGCTCAGTGAGTGGCTGCACCGTGTGTGAGTTCCTGAGTGTCCCCATGCCCCTGTTTCCCGGGGGCCTGATAATGTCAGAAAACAAGGTACCCCCACCTCTGACTGGAGGTTGTGACCTCACAGAAGACAGTCTCCTACTCTAGTGAGTTCCTAAACAGGACTCACTTCTACCTGCAGAAGCTTCTATAATACCTGAATTGAAAGCAGTATCTGGTTGTCAAATATATATTCAGAGACACCAACTGTACCACTTCTGCTCCCCCAATCCTGTGCTCTGACTCAGTTTCCCTTTCTTTCAGGGGTTGGTGATGGAGGCAATGAACTTGGGATGGGCAAAGTCAAGGAGGATGTGAAGAAGTATATTCGAAATGGAGAAGTCATTGCCTGTGATGTGGGAGCTGACTTTGCTGTCATTGCTGGTGAGTTCCCCCCGCAAGGCTCAGGGATCATTGTGGGGGGGGGGGAAGATTGCAAGAACCAGAGTTGGTGGGTGACCACAGGAAATGGAGTATTCCAGATAGCTGGTCAGTTACTCATATGAACTCATAGCATTGGCAATAGCATGCACAAGTCCCATGCAAGCTCAAACCAGAAAAAAAGTCAAATAGACAGGAGGAAGTGGGTAAAAAACCCCAACCCCACCTGAGGAAATTGTGTCAACAGATGGCTGCTGAGAGGGGAAGAGACAGTCTCTTTCAGGCATGGGACTCTTGGTAGGTTAACCAGGCTCCACTGGATGGACCCACATAAATTGGACTGTATAGGCCTTATTTTATGTATAGTAGAATGCATTGTTGGGTGAAGGGAACGTGGGAAATAGGGGAGGGGATCCAAATACTATCAAGTTATATTGTATAAAAATTGGAAAAATTAGCCAGGTGTGGTGGCGCACGCCTTTAATCCTAGCACTTGGGAGGCAGAGGCAGGCGGATCTTTGTGAGTTCAAGGCCAGCTTGGTCCAGAGTGAGTTCCAGGACAGCTAAGGCTACAGGGAGACCCTGTCTCAAAAAGTGTGGTCAATAGGAAGACTGAGGGGACCGGATGAGCCTCCATGTACTTCCAAAGTGTTTGCTACATTTTGTCTGTGAACAGCGCACAGCTGCACATCGAAGGGAAGGAAGTAGTTATGTACTGCTGTCATGTAATCAGGAAAAGGTACCCATAAGTTGTAACAGGGCTGTACAAGTCTTTCATTCTTCTGTTTTATACAGCTAAAAGCCTCCTATCCCGAAGAGAGTAACAACAGCAGCCTACATAAAACACGCAACTCCTAAAAATATAGATGTTTACATTTTTATAATGGAAAAAGACGTCGTGCTTTCTTTATGAGGTTTGAGGGATAAGTCATAATAAGTTTATGTTGCTCTCTTTCCTTTTTTTGGTAAATCCATACTAAATTAAAAAAGAAAAGTGCTAAGTCGCTCCTGTTCTATAGAGGACAACAAATGAACAAGTGGGTTAGAAGATAAAAAGTGACATTATCAAACTACAGTGCCTGAGGGTTGGCGAGATAGCACTGTCAGTTTGTTGTGTTTTTCTTTTTCAGTCTTCTGGCTAAAATAATGGTCTTGACTTTCTTGGCTCAATTTTTGAGCCGCACACACTGCGAATCTGTTGGAATAAAAATTAATGAATAGTATTAATTAACATAGGAAACAATTAGGAGCATCGATGATAGATACACAACTACTGCTATGCGAGAGTCTCATTAAGAATATTTTATGCCTTTGTTACACAAAGAGAATTCATAAGAAAAAACAAAACAGTCTATTAAATACTTATGAAAGATCTTTCGTCTAAAAGAGTTCCGAATCCGCTGAGAACAACAGATCTGAGGAATCCTAATTTTTGAAATATTCTTCTCAATTCCAAACAAACTTCTACTATCTCCGTGAAGTGGTTTATCCAAGATTTGTTTTAATTAGGCTGCCTCTCTAACTTCACATGGCTTTCAAAGGCAGGCTCACTCAGATGTTTTAAGCTGTAAACTTACTGAAAGGTTCAGAGCTGTAATTAGAACTTCACTAGGTAGACTCTTTCTGTTTGTTAGCTAGATAGCTAAGTTAATTCAGTTGCCCCTTAAATGAGGGCAGTAAATTCTTTCTTATTTTAGCGCATGGATTTTTACTTTTATAAAAGCTTATCGGCCTACGATTATAGACAACCTCAGTACCTGAGTTTCACGCTGAAGTGCGCGTGCGCACTGAAAAATGTTCGTGTGCACAACCGGACACCCCTTTCCTTGCTATACAGCTCCGCATAAATGTAAAATGACATATTTTCCCCAATGTATTTTTGCAAGGGCAGCAGCTGCTCGCATCTGTTTTTGAAAGAAGATAGATGCATGAAGATGGCATTCATATTTAAAGAGAGCCAATTCTAGAGATAGGGAGGCCCATAACAAGAGCAGTGTCTTGACTGAAGCACTGAGAAGCTTAAATGAAAGATCAATTGGTGTAGATCTTTTTTTCTTTTTGAAGCTTTTCTTAGCCCTTAGCTTTTGGAGCACACAAGATCTCCATATCATTAAATTCGCAAAACAGGCACAGATTAAAGGCAAAAAGTAATGTGGAAACTTAAACTATTTATTATGAGAGAGTAACATTTTAGAATTCCACTGGGAAAAGTATTAGAAAAATGAGCTCCTTATGCCCGTTGTGTGTGTTTGTGTTGTGTCGTGTGTGTGGGTGTGTGAGATGTTTAGCAAGCTTTAATATTCTACCAAAAATAGGGTTTCTCAAAGTAAACTCGGCACCAAACTCTGTGTGTGTGTGTGTGTGTGTTATGATTGTGATGTTAAGTTGTGGTGGCGGTCCCAGAGACTGTCGACCTTACACCCTGAAGTTGTACTCACACAGTGATTTTCATGGAATGTTATCTTTTATGTCCTTTGAATTCACCTTAGTCCATAAATTCCCCCGTATGTCTAAAGCACATAGCCTCATCTTGTATATTATAGAATTGTGCTTTACAAATGTAGCTGGAGGTTGAACCAAAAGCCAGATGGATGGAAGCCAGTGCTGGTGGATCACTCAAAATATTATCACACAATTTTCTGGGTAGCACAAGTGAAATGTCAGTGGTAGGCTATATTACTTTAAGAGTGGCGGATTGATGCAGAGGGCATGTATATGCTTTGGGTAAGACTATCAAGAGAGGAACGCTAGAATCACGCTCATTGATATGGATCAGGGATTATGGTTAGATTCAATATGGGGGCCGTCAAAACATAGGAATAATCATGCTTAATTGAGTTTCTGGGGAGGGGGAGATTGATCATTCACTGTGATGCGACTGAAAGGGAGAAAACTAACTATTTCCTCCCAATCGTACTTATTAGAGGAAAAACAAAACCCGACATGAAGCCTGTTCTTTCTTTAGTTTTCAAGATATTGATTGACTCTGTCTCGAGCCACAAATCGAAGCGAAAAAGTACGATGTTTACCCGCTAAACCTTTTGAATTCATCAGAAACGTGTGTCATACGTTGCAGAATTCTAAATTACCCCAATTTCGATTCTATGGTGATGAGAAGTCTAGACTATCACTAAACTATTACCTCCCCGTCACTGGAGGAAATAATACATTTGAGATTGCCTCCTTGTTGTGTTACGTTATAAAAGCTTATTATCCACTACGGAATTTCCGAACTGGGGCGAAACACTGGGATACTATAAGGGGGAGGCAGCGGAAACATGTGTGTTGTGTGTGTGTGTTGTGTGTCGTGTGTGTGGTGTGTGTGTGTGTGTGTTTGGGGATAGAGGGAGTACATAATATAGCATAAAGAAAAAAGCTAGCATCGTGAGTCACATTGAATACTGATGATCCTATCACAAACGCCTAAATATACCATGCATTTTTGAGGCTGTTCTAGGCTTTATAAAATCTAGCGATGTCTGATTGAATTTTCTTCTGAGTGAGGCCTTAGCTAAAAGATACACATGACTGCGGCGAGAGAGATGTTTGTGTATGCCCTTTCAAAGATGGACTTGCCATTCAAAAGGCTTCTTACATCTATGCAACCTCTCTGGTTTCCATGGGCACTTAATTCTGCCATCATGGTTTTCAGATCCTTTGATATTAATTTTATACACCCGACCAAAGCTTACTTTTCTCGATGTCACGTATGTAGGTGTTGTGATCTTTTCTAAGGAGCATGTCCTTCGAGCACAACACAGCTGCTCAATATCACTGCCTCTGATAGCCCAAAAGCAATCGAGCGCCTCCACATCTAAGAGTGCATCGAGATATTGAGGGAAGACGAAGGGTGCCTGCATCCGTGGTGATTGGGCCTCAGGCATAGAATGGTTTCATCTGCAAAAAGGAGATAATAGTCCCTAACTTTAGGGTTGGTGTGAGGAGCAAAGAAGGGGATGTATAAGAAGGTATCAGTTTTAATTTCTGTGGGACCAATGGTTAAATGATCTGCGCAATTATCTATCTCGTTCGACTTCTCTATACTATCTGTAATGCTAGGTCATTTCTAGGATATGCATTATCAATATCATTCTATTGCATCCTCATAACTTTAGATGGTGCTCTCTAAACTGGTTCAGTAGTCTCTGACAATTTGTGGATTAATCGTCATGGATATTTAGCAGTAAATAATGTGCTGTTCTCGAGGATAGCATGTATATTTTTGTTTGTTGGAAAATGCAGATTTTAATGATCTTCACACTATAGTTTAAATGCATCTGAACGGAATAGCTCCTTTCTTTCTCCAATTTTGCTTAATGCCCCATCATGCTTGAGTAAACACAACATATGCATGAGAGTGCTGCGCATGAGCCATTTGATTCACATGTTCGTGTCTTTATAGTGTATCATTATACATCCATTTTTCTAAGGAAAACTCTTCATTTCTATAATGCTGCTGGTGATGTACGGATGATGTCACTGCATCAGAGTGGATTCGGACGTATTGCTCACCATACAATATACAAGATGAGCGCAGGTTTGATTCAGGTATGAGATCTATGAATGCAGAGTCTCTTTGTGAGTGTATTGTTGAGCTATCTAGGGTCCGTCCTGGAAGTCACATGGCTAGGCCGCTGCGTCAAAACCTTCTCTGAAGCGTCTAGGAGGAAACCTGAGAGTTCTGAGCCTTGAACTCACTTACCACGAGGATTTACGTGCGCGGGCTGCATTCTGCCTTCCGAGGGACTCGGGAGGAGAGTGCGATTGTAGAGGGTAATTTACACGAGGACGTTCATGCTACTTAGGATTCCTTTTAAAGAAACACCAGAGTGGTTAATAACACCCAGAGCTTAGAAGGATATGGGGTTGTCAGGCCACATTCATATGGGTGCTAGTGGATATGGGATGAGCCTTGCATGCTAAGGTCCTCTTCCATAAGCAGATTCACAAAACCAAGATACACTTCACAATTTCGGCACAATTGGCGGCATCGTGATATCAAATTTTCACGAGACTGTAGAATTAATGGTTTCTATGTGGCATATTGAGAGTGTTAGGCGTTGTCTTGACCTCATATGTTGCCTCCGTGTATCGTATGAGCTTATGCCATCGTGGCTTAGCTACAAAATATGTGCTTTCTAGCGTAGCTCTATTGTGCTTTAGATGTGCTAGGAGTATTTCTCATTTGTCTTTCCTTTGGCTATCTCCTTCGTTTGTCCACTATTAGTCTGACGCGGATGGTGTCGTTTTTTGAGTTCGTCTATATGTCGTTAATTCATTGTTTTCATCAGGATGATTCGATTGGAATCCACGTCATGCTTCACGAGTTCATGTTATTTTAGTATGAGTGAGAATCTCTAGTACATCTCGCAACAATCATATCGTGACTCTGATTGGCTTATCCTAATTCTTTGTTAAATTAAAGACTATAGATCTACGACTCGTTCTATGCCTCTGTCTCGAATGATTTTCGTCTGTCTGTCCATTGAGTATTGCGTTTACATGGGTGTACTCCAACATGAGCCATTACTAAGAGACAGGGAACTCACAGTGCGCTCATGTGCACCGCTCATTGAGGGTATGAGCTGTCTACCGAGTTGCGTCTGTTCGAAGCAGATACACCGTAGTTCGTGTTGTGATTAGAGAAATTGTTGGCCTGTTTTATATTATTTCTCATTCCAACTGGCTGTCATTTTCTATTCAGGATGTTTGCATCGTTGGAAACGGTCAGCATAACATTGAAAGGCGGACTGCCTCTATTACGGATAGTTACCAACGGTTACCGTCTCGACAGTAGGGCGTAGCCTGTGATCTAGTTGCAAGCGTAACGAGGCCTATTGGTTGTTCTACTTGCACCGCTCTAGGGATTAGATTTTCATGCTGTGCGTAGGAGAGGGCAGGCTTAAGGTATCTTTGTTTATCGCACCTCCCTCTAATGATGTTAGGTACAAGCACACCACTGGTAGGTTAAACTTAAGTGATTTTCTTTGGATGCTTCATAAATTTCACACTACGTTATTGGTGAACATGGTGAGCTATACGTCGAGCGAGTAGCACTAGAAATTCCTATAGTCATCCGTATTTATTTCTATACACACAGTTCAGAGCTTACTACGCGGCCTCCTCTAGATCTCTTTTGTTTGGGAGGCTCATCGAGAGCTCTTTTTCTTATATCCAGATTCCCTAGGTGATATTTAATTCAGTATACAGAGAGTTTCTGTTACAAGTTTCCTAGTTCTTTCTCTAGCAAGGATTGCTTTGGTTCACTCCTTGCATAAATAAATGCACTGTTAACAACTTCGTTTCAACTCTTGAAGGCTTTTTAGGCTACAAGACCCTGTCCTCTTCCCTCTCCACTGAGAAGTCGTGAGTAATTGGAACGATCAAACCCCAGCTCAATGGAGTTCCAGGAAGTCTGGAAGCAAGGCAACATAATTCCAATATGGACGATTAGTCTTTACTAGGCCAGAGTGGCTACATACCTTCAAGGAGCTTTCAGATATAGTATTTCCGTACTATCTCTTACCAATTAAGGCATTGTCGAAGGGCCACCCTCCGTACGATAAAGAGCAGGCCTCAACATTTCATAGTCGTCGCACCTTACCCTACATTGAGTGCAAGGGCTATCTCTAAGTAGCCATCGCCATAAAGTAGAAGTTGCCGCCTCTCTCAGTGACTCTTAGAGACTGAAGCGTGATTAGTAGTGCCTTACTGCTCGTTCTCTACTAGAGCCCATTTATGTTTGAGGTTCTTTTTTAATTGGGGCCCAGGAAAGGCTGAAGACTATTGAACCAGAATTTACTTTACAAGGTTGGGAGGAATCAACACACAACAAGGGAAAGTGTGGAAAGTCTGTTGCGTTATTCGTAGGATGGTATGCGACTGCAAATTCTAGAAGGCAGAAAACAAGGGAGTTCAGAGTTGCGTTGTAGCGATATGTATTTTCACTGTCAGAGGGTGAGGAGAATCTCATCCGATGTCTAGGTCTTTATAAAACTTAGAGGGGGCGAGAAAGTTGTCGGGGACGGCATGCGGTGGTGCACATCACTCTTTGAGAGTCCTCCTTCGACTATCGTGAGAGTGGAGGCATGAGATGGTATAGTGGTGCATCTCTGTATGTAATTCTGAGGACAATATCACGTGGTCTCCAATTATGACATGACGGAGGAGCCATCTAGTGGACAAAGGTGAATGCTCTTTCAGCTAGGGTGGGCTGGCTCCAAAAAAGGGCCAAGAAGGATTATATATATGAGGCATTATCTTATTAAAGCCTAATGGTATTTGTTTGTCTTCCAATCGAGTCTTTATAATTAGAAACGGGGTTAAATAGTGTGTGAGATTGGAATTAAACAGGAAAATGTACTTGAAAAAAGTATTCTTGCCTGTGTCAGTCACAAGGATTTTGAGAAAAATTCTATGAATTTCGCTAAGTCAACATAGATTGCCTTATATAGAAACCTACTCAGGTGTGGACAGCCACCAGCTGTTGCACTAGCACTCAATTTTCAATGGTGTAAAAGTCTACTGAAAGGATAATTAGCATAATGAAGGTATAGATTCTTTTATCTGGAGACTATTTCCGGGAGATTAACGTACATGCTAGTAAATGTGGACTGCAACTTCTTTTCTTCTCCTATTCAGGCATGTGTCTTTGAAACCGACTTTGTATACGACACTAGAGGTTTTTGATCAATATAACCTAACTTTGCGTGAAAGGTGAGAGTGCATTTATCAATGTTTGGAAAATGAATCGGGATTAAGGAGGGAGTGCAGTGTTTGGGTTTGATTATGGCAGAGGGCTGCGTCTTTGCCCATAGTCATTACAGAAAGCCATAAGAACGTTGTAGCAATGTTCGAGCAGTAGTCATATTTAGTAGATTGGTCTGCTTTGCCCTAATAGAGGATGATTATGAAGGAAATATGTAAGAATATTATGGCCTATTATAGATTTGGCTAATTTAGTGTTGTAAAAGCAGAAGGTTAATTATGTTATGTAGTTGATTGTGGTTTTACGCGACTTTAGGATATATGTGAGTGTTAATTATACTCTGCTTCTTATCCCTTTCTTATAGTAATTTACGATTTTCTGCGGTGCGCGGGATCAGAAGCCAATCGATACGTTAGGAGGAAGGGAGGCAAACAAAAGGATGCTGTTTCATATCGGCCTGCTCCGTACAGGTTTTGTACCTGCGAGCGCGGATCCTGCTTGTTCCTAATTCTCTGTTCCACCTTGGAGGCTACTAGAGTCTGGTTGGTTGTACGTGAGATGTTTGTTCTGTCATTATAACAAACGAGGCATATGTGACCTGGGCCGACGATAGCTTGCTGTGGATCTGCTATGGCAGTAGGAACGCCTCATGGTGTTCTACGAGGATTCTTGCTAGGTGTTCTCACCCTGGGCTTGGGTGGAGATTCTTGAGGCCTTCATTACGTTCTTGAGTCACTCGTAGTCTTGTGCTCATGGAGTTCGTTGAGTATTACGCTTCCTTCGAGGTCTAGCAGGCTCCTGCCAGTCGTCTTTTAGCCACGACTCGGGGTGTTGAGATTGTAGGAGCGAGCCTGGATTGGTCCTAAGAAGAAACTTATAGTAGAAATACATATGGAAATTGTTACAGTTCTCTTACTAGAGAGGTATTACTGAGGAATGATTGGTTGACATTATTGTATCACTGGCTTTAGTGGTATCTGATTGCCATTGTAGTTGAATTTTACAGTTAAACCTAATGGAATCTATTTTCCAAGGCTCACATTTCAGATTTCTTTTAGTGTAGCCACAATGAATATTGTTGTGAGAGCTGGGGTTTAATATGAATCTCTTATATATATGTGCAGAATATGCTATAGTCTATTCTATGATTAGACTTAAAGTTATTATCCTTGCTCTCGCGTGATAATGATCATTTTGGCGGATGGCAAATATTTCTTTTAACCTTTTGTGATAGCAATATTGTTTGCTTCTCTTCTTCTGNAGGAAAGATGGGGGAATTGGAGGAGAATGGGAGGGAAAGAAAGCCTTTCTCCAGAATCTGCATGAAAGAAACTTCAACACAACAAAGCCAAATTTGCCCATGGATAGGGCTGGAGAGATGCCCAGCAGTTAAGGGTCCCTACTGCTGCTTATAAAAGGCTTGGAGTTCAGTCTCAGCACCCACAATCAAAGAAAGTCCACACAACAGCCTGTAATTCCTGCTCCAGGGGACCCGATGACCTCTTCTGGACTCTATGGGCACGTGTACTCACAAATATGTACACACCTACATCACACATACATACACACATATATACACCACACAATAAATACCACAGCTTAAATAAAATAAGTCTTTACAAAAAATTGGTGAAATTGGTCCAGAGGATTCTGTGCTTTTGTTTCCTAAAGACATCTCAAATAAGGATATTCAAAACAACAAATAGGGCCTGCGAGATGTCCCAGTAGTTCAAAGCACTTGCTGCATAAGCCCAATGACCTGAATTCAATATCCAGAAATAGAAGGGGATAACCAACTCCATTAAAAGGTTGTCCTCTGGCCTCCACAACATGTGCCTGGTATTCACACACACACACACACAACACACACACAACAGACCAACACACAGAACACACACACGCACATACAACACAAATAATTTTTTTCTTAAGTTCAGGGCAGGATGGCTCAGCAGGAAAAGATGGCTTGCTGCAAGCCTCCCCACTTTGAATTTGAAAATGGCAAAAACCCACATAAGTTGTGCTTTGACCCCAACATGTGTGTTGTGGCACATATGCATCCATGCCATGCTTCATGCATACATACACATAATACTTTTTTTTTTAAAATAGTGAAAAATTCAAGACATCCTCAGCTGTTACAAATCAAGTCAGAGGCTAGACTGGGCTCTCTGAGACCAGTCATTTCAGGAAGAAAAACAAAAACAAAACAAAAAGCCACAGCTATAGGAGTGTAAGCATATCTGCCCTCCTCTCTCTCCGTAAATTCATCCAAGCACTATATCTCATAAAACCAACTTATTATTTCATTTACAAATAAGAATACTTTTTTAATAAGTGAACCAGCTCGTATTGTTTATTTAACTTTTTATTTTTTAATTTTATTTTTATTGTGTATTTTAATTAAGTTTTTTACGTGTATGAGTGTACTGTACTGCAATGTAGGTTGGTGCACCCGTGTCATGCAATGCCGGCAGAGGTCCAAAGAGGGCATTGGATTCACCCTGGAACTGAGTTAAAGACAGTTCTTAGCTGCCATGTGGGTGCTGGGATGAATTGAACCCAGGTCCTCTGCCAAGAGCAGTTTGGTGCCTCTAACCGCTGAGCCATCTCTCCAACCCCTGTTTTTTTTTTTTTTTTTTTTTTAAATATTTTTTAAGGGGCTATAGAGATGGCTTCAGCATGTTAAGAGTACTGGCTACTTCTAGAACGAACCTGGGTTGTTTCCCAGCATCAGATGGCAGCTAACAAACTTCCATAACTCCAATTGCGCAGAGGAATATGAAACCCCTTTGCTTCTGGGCTTCTATGGGCATTGCATGACATGGGTTACCACTTATCATCATGCAGGCAAGCCCACACTCCTCTAACACAAAAATTAAAAATAGATGAGAAAAAATTAAACTTACTTGAAATATTAAATTTTGTTAATCTTGTGGGTGTGGTGGCTCAGGCCTTAATCCTTTAGCAATCTTGGGAGGCAGAAGGGCAGGCAGACTCTTTGATGAGTTCAAGGCCAAGCGCCTGGTCTACATGATTGAGTTCTAGGACATGCAAGAGAATACAGGGAGACACTGTCTCTCAAAAAAAAAAAAAAAAAAAAAAAAAAACTTTGCTTAATCTTTTATTTTTTTTTTTGGTCTTTTTAATAAGATGGGGTTCTCCTCTATTAGTCCCGCTGGCCTTGGAAATTTCACTTGTCTAGACCAGGCTGGCCTTGAACTCAACAGAGATCCCTGCCTCTGTAGGAATTAAAGGGTAGGTGGGTGCAACCAACGCCGCTGCTTGGACGCGGGCTTTCATGCTGCCAGTGTGGTGCTGGGACTAAACCCCTGGCCTCGGCCAAGGAGCAGTAGGCAGGGCTCGATAACCACTAGCCGATCTCCCAGCCTCCAACGTTGGTGGTTAAGCTTTAAACCTATGTAAATGAATCAGAACCCATACAGAGAAAAAAACATCAACATCATGTAGATAGCATTAGAACGAGACACAGAAGTACTGTCTTCTTCTCTTGAAAAGCCAAACATTCATATTTTCTTGGGTGTATACTGTGTGTTGTGTGTGTGTTGTCCGGGTGTGTTGTGTGTGTGTGTGTGGTGTATGTGTTGTGTTAAGTCTTTGCCTGTGTCTGTGTATGTAAACACCCCTACTTAAATATAAAGTATGTACTATCTCTTATCTCTTAATAAACCTGCTCCACTCTGGCTCATTTTGAAATTCTTCTCTGGGATTTAGTCAATGTAGTCAAGGGTCCAGCTTTACCTAAATGCAGGTCCCTAGGGGAGACTCCTCAAGCTACTGGGCCATCTGGGCACCAATACAATGAGCTCGCCCCCAGCAGAGGCTTCCCACGGAGTAGGCCCTTAGTCCATCTCATAGAAATAAAGGACTAGCGAAGAAGCCAAGAGTCCTTCGCACAGACACACAAAGCTGTTATATTCCCCATGAAGACTTAGCATCATTGCTTCCTGACAGATTTGACCACCTGGTGGCCATAGAACGTGCTGGAAGGGCCGCTGACAGCAATTACTACAATGCGAGGAAGAGAAACATCAAGCACTTAGTTGACCCGATTGATGATATTTTCCTTGCAGCACAAAAGATTCCTGGAATCTCCTCAACTGGTAAGTGTGAGACATGAAGAATTCAACATGAACATGTCAGTACTAAGTGTCTCTTTATTGATGGCTGAGCCCAGGACAGGAAAGGGTAACACAGTCACTGTTGCTTTCTACCCACCAAATGGTCTGTGTTTATCATATTGAGTCTAGACACTAATGACACCGTTATTAAAGAACAATTGCACATTCCCAAGAAGAAAGGGATAGATGACACAGAACACATTTGATTTACCCACACTCTGAAGTAATACCAGACTCATCATGAATTTAACCATAAAAAAACTTGCGTAGATGCTCTATTATTTTTACTATTAGGATGGAACTGTGTCATGTCATCATTGATGACTCAATTTTTAAGTGTATCCAATGTAGGCGTGTAGTGAAGTGTTATGGTTAATATAATAATGTGATCATTCATCTTTCCACTGAACTTTATGGTTTTCCAGCAGATTTCACAATGGTTTTTGTTTATTTCACTTCAAAAACCTTGTGGGTCAGAAGGACGTACATGGCCCAGAAACAACCTGAGGCCCAGGAAACTGTTGTGAAGTTTGTCTAGCTTATTAGGCATTGCTTGTGTAGAATTCTGAACGCAGTGGGAAGGACACCAGCTCTCTCCACTCCCTCAGGGGCCGATCTGGGGGGAGTCCTTAGATCCGCGTTTTGGTGGTGTGTTAAATTAACAGCCTGTTCTGTTCCTTCAGTGCTGCTGTTCTCTAAATGCCTCAAACTGTTTCCAGTACCCATGTCCCCTCTGACTTTTGAGGTTTTGAGGAGACAATGGAAACCTTCTGAGCTGATTAGAAAGTTTCTGCAAATCCTCAGCTTTTCCCAGAAGTGGCTGTGGGTGGGCACACGTACTGTGGTTGGCTAGGTTGGTCTCTGACTTCCTGTCACTGTGAGTTGGGCAGGCGGAGGACCCAAGACTTGCAGGGAGGTGTTCTCAGCTTGAGAGTCTCTAAGTTCAAAGGAGCAGTTAGGGGTCAGCCTGGGGAGTGGCTGGAGCACCCGCATTCCCCCCTGAATGAACCCACCTGTAATGGCCATCTGTGGCTTCTAACTGCCCCTGTAGCTAACCCTTGGGCACTTCCAGGTGGTTGGAATATTATCTGTCATTCAACAGGTTGTCACTGATCTAGAAAACTCAGAAAAAAATTCTCAGGTGTGATGGGAGGGGAAAACGTCCTCAGGATTTAAATAGAAGCTGTCAATCATTCACAATTGTCTGATTCTTTTGGCTGGGTCTGATCTCCAGTGATTGACTTGGTCTTGTTGCTCTCACTGCCATCCCACAATTAATGCTAGCCTTTGGCAGAATTCTTCTACGTAGTATAAACCCTTTCGGAAGCAGACTCAAATACAGTAGTATCCAGTTTGGTAGACTAGGGAGTGTTTTCCTTTCATTTCTTGTTGGCTGCGATAAGAACACTTTTGACCAAGCCAACTTTGGGGAGGGAAGGTTATTTGGCTTTCTAAATGCACAGACCATCATGACGGGAAAAGCCATGCCAGGAATCAGGCGATCGAGGAAACGAAGAAAACAGGGAAGGATAGGACGAGACCGGCTATGGCAGGGGGAGAGTGAGAGGAGGGCACGAGGGAGCGATGGGAGGCGAGTGAGCTGCGGCGGAGGTGCGCGATTCCTGGCGTGTTCGTGCGTGTTCTCCTTTTTTCTTCTTTCTCTTCCGTTCGTTTCCGGTCTTAGCGATGTCTTTCTCTTTGTCTTTTCTTCTTTCTTCTGTCTCTTTTTCTCTCTCTCTCTCTCATCTTTCTCTCTTTCTCTCTCGTCTCTCTGTCCTCTCTTGTATGTCTGGCCTGATCGATGCATGTCCGAGCTCTCTCTCTTCCCCGAGGTCAGTCTGTCTTAGCTGGCATGCTCTCCTGGCCTGTGTTCAGATCTGTTCTTGCTCGTCCTCTCTCTCTCTCCTATCTCTCATCTCTCTCTCTCTCTCTCTGTCGTTTCTAGACAAGGGGACCAACCTATACCCAAGCTGGCATGAACTCCACCTTAAGAGAACCAGGCTGGCCTTGAAAATCACAGAGATCCACCGCCCCTCTGCCTCCTGAGTGCGCTAGGATTAAAGGCGTGCGGCCACCATCCTGGCTTAAGACGGTTATCTAGCCACCTAGCACACCATGTGGGATGCTAGGAATCAAACCCGGCATCCTCTACAAGAGCATGTTGTGCTCCTTAACTGGGCTGAGCAATCCTCTAGCCCTGAGTGGTACTTTCTTTCTTGTTTTTCTTACCCCCAAAGCCAGTTCCAGGAAAGTGTGCTTCTTAGTAAATATACATACCAGGGACCACCTGACCCAGGGGTGTGGCAGCACCCACAATAGGCTGAGCCCTCCCACATTCATTCAACAATCAAGGAAAATGCCCCCACAGATTGTCCACGGGCCAATCCAATATAGGTCATTCCTCGTTGAGGTTCCCTCTCCCAGATGTATCAAGTTGGTAATTGAAGTTGCCAAGCACAGGAGGGTTCGTTTTTCTGTCCTTGAATGCAATGGGACCACTCCGTATTCAAAAAGCGTTATTAAGACCACTGGGTGCTGTGTATGTCCAGGCTGGTCTCCAAACTCTCTTTGAGCTAGAACATACTGCCCACGGTAGACCTTCAGATAGCTGTGCTAGAATTATCTATTGTAGGGTAAAACTGCTCCCAGTTCAACCAACTATCTTAACTCCACAGATGTGTGTTTGATTACAGCACTTCAGAGGTTAACCAGATTACTCCTTTTGGTTTAGGTAATACTGACATCATATATTTTTTATTATTCATTAGCAGAACCCCTTAAGGTAAGTTCACCTCTTCCAGTGGGATGTTGGCCAGTCACACGGTGGAGCTCAGTGAGTGGCTGCACCGTGTGTGAGTTCCTGAGTGTCCCCATGCCCCTGTTTCCCGGGGGCCTGATAATGTCAGAAAACAAGGTACCCCCACCTCTGACTGGAGGTTGTGACCTCACAGAAGACAGTCTCCTACTCTAGTGAGTTCCTAAACAGGACTCACTTCTACCTGCAGAAGCTTCTATAATACCTGAATTGAAAGCAGTATCTGGTTGTCAAATATATATTCAGAGACACCAACTGTACCACTTCTGCTCCCCCAATCCTGTGCTCTGACTCAGTTTCCCTTTCTTTCAGGGGTTGGTGATGGAGGCAATGAACTTGGGATGGGCAAAGTCAAGGAGGATGTGAAGAAGTATATTCGAAATGGAGAAGTCATTGCCTGTGATGTGGGAGCTGACTTTGCTGTCATTGCTGGTGAGTTCCCCCCGCAAGTCCAGGGCATCATTGTGGTGGGGGGGGGGAAGATTGCAAGAACCAGAGTTTGGTGGTGTGACCTACAGGAATGGAGTATTCAGAAAGTGGTCAGGTTACTCATATGTAACTCAATTAGCAGTGGTCAATAGCATGCACATAGTTCCATGAGTAAAGCTCAGAACCAGAAAAAAAGTCAAATAGACAGGAGGAAGTGGGTAAAAAAACCCAACCCCACCTGAGGAAATTGTGTCAAACGGGGCTGCTCGAGGGGAAGGCAGACATGTCTCTTTCAGGCATGGGACTCTGTAGGTTAACCAGGGCCCCAATGGATGGAGCCCACATAAAATTGGACTGTATAGTGCCTTATTTTAGTATGTAGACTGCAGGTGTTGGGGAAGGGAACGGAATGGGAAAATAGGGGAGGGGATTCCAGAATACTATCATTTATATATTATATAAAATTGGAAAAATTAGCCAGGTGTGGTGGCGCACTGCCTTTAATCCTCGACTTGGGAGGCAGAGCAGGGGATCTTTGTGAGTTTCAAGGCCAGCTTGGGTCAGAGTGAGTTCCAGGACAGCTAAGGGCTATCAGGGAGACCGTGTCTCAAAAAAGACAAAAAAAAAAAAAAAAAAAAAAAAAAAAAAATTTGGAAAAAATTGACGCTGGGTGTGGTGGTGCATGCTTTAATCCAGAAAAAAATAATACAAAAAAAATCAATTAATATAATCTTACATCTTAGAAGACTAAAGAAAAAATCACACAAATCAACAGATACCTTGTTTGTTTTGGCCTTTTTGAGACAGGGTCTCCCTGTAGCCCCAGATGGCCTGGAACTCACTCTGTAGACCAGGCTGGCCCCAGGCTGGCCTTGGAAACTCACAGACGATCCATTCTGCCTCTGTCTTCCCAAGTGCGGGATAAAGGTGTGTGCCCAACACCCCAGCCTTTTTTTTTTCAAACTTTTTTGTGTGTATGGTGGTTTCCTGCATGTATGTAAGTGCACAATAAGTACCCAGCCTTTTTGTCTTTTTTAAATATTTTTTTAAATTTTATTTATTTTTGATATGTGTATGAGTGTACTGGTCTGCATGAGGTTTGTGCACCTGTGTTGTACAATGCCGCGAGGTCAGAAGAGGGTCTCGGATTCCCCTGAAACTGGCAGTTCTCCTGGAATTGCCTGGAATTGGAGTTACAGACGGTTCTCAGCCACCATGTGGGTGCTGGGGATCGAACCTGGGTCCTCTGCAAGAGCAGTCGGTGCTCTTAACCGCTAGGCCATCTCTCCAGCCCCCCAGCCTTTTTTTTTTTTTTTTTACTTTTTTTGTGTGTATGAGTGGTTTCCCTGCATGTATGTAAGTGCACAAATAAGTACAATGTCCAAAAAGGCCAGAAGAGAGCATGAGATCCCCTGGAACTGGAATTTTGGATGGTTGTTAGCCTCCATGTAGGTGCTGGAAACTGAACCCAAGTCCTCTGCAAAATCACCCAGTGTTCTTAGCCATTGAGTCATCTCTTCAGCCCTCCAGAAAGTTTGTTGTCTTTATTTTTTGTCTTTTTGAGATAGGGTCTGACTACAGACCCAGCTGACCTGGAACTTGCTATGTAGACCAGGCTGGCCTCTATCCCACAGAGATCCTGAGCGCTGAGCTTAAAATCAAGTGACCCGGCAGCAGGGCGTGGTGGTGCACGCCTTTAATCCTAGCACTTGGGAGGCAGAGGCAGGCGGATCTTTATGAGTTCAAGGCCAGCCTGGTCTACAGAGTGAGTTCCAGGACAGCTGGGGCTAGAGGGAGACCCTGTCTCAAAAAGACAAAAAAATAAATAAATAAATAAATAAATAAAATCATGTGACCCCATATCTAGCTCAGAAAAAGTATCTTTAAAAATCTATCCATGAGGCTAGAGAGATGGCTCAATGGTTAAGAACACTGGCTGCTCTTGCAAAAGACCCAGGTTTGGTTCCTAGCACCTACATGGCAATCAACAACCATCCTTAATTCCAGTTCCAGGAGAATCCAACACCTTCTTCTGACCTCCACAGGCATTGCATGATACAGGTGCACACATATACATTCAGGCAATACACTCATACACATAAAATAAAATTTAAAAATCCATCTAGTGAGAACATCCTCTCTCACCACTGTTTCTCAACATTGTATTAGAAGTCTTGTTAGTGCAATAACACAAGACGAAATAAAAGTTATATAGGTTGAGATGAAAAAAAAAAACAATTTTTTTTTGCATGTTACATGTTATTCATATAGAAAATCCAGAGATGGCTCAGCAGTTGAGACCCCTGGCTGCTCTTGCAGAGGACCCAGGTTTTGTTCTCAGCACCCACATGGTTGCTAACAGCCATCTGTAACTCGAGTTCCAGGGGATCTGATGCATGACATGGCTACACTGACATACATCCAGGCAATATACTCATACACATAAAGTGAAAAAAAAATAAGTAAAATATGTTTTTGAAAAATCCAGAAGAATCAACAAAAACAGAAAATCCCTAGAACTAATGAGTGATTATATCAAAGTTTCAGGACACAAAGTCAGTCACCAACATTAATGAGTTGAAGCTGAAGGTAAAAGCACATTGCCATTTATATCATCACCTGTCAAGATTCAGTACTTAAGCAGAAACCTAGCGACATGTAGTCACCATCTATATGAGGAAAAATATAAAACTTGAATGAAAGATCTCAAATAAAACTAAATAAATGACACGGTCCATGTTCATGGGTAAGAAAACTCAACAGTGTCAAGATGTTAGTTCCCCCAATTTGACCTCCAAATCCAATGCCATACCAATCAATATCCCAGGAAGTTATTACATGGATACTGTATTAGTTGCATTTCTCATTGCTGTGAAAAATACCCAACAAAAGCAATTTAAGGTGGGAAGAGTTTCCTTTGGCTCACAGTTTGAGGGGATACCGTCCATCCTGTGTATGGTGGCAGGAGTGAGAGGCAACAGGTCACATCCTGTCTGCAGTCAGGAATCAGACAGAGGTGAATGTTGGCATTCTGTTTTCTTTTTTCCTTTTTCTTTCTTTCTTCCTTTCTGTGTGTGATATATGTTCTCTGATCTCCACACCCATGCACAGCACATGAACACATACACATATGCACAAATAAATAATAATATAATAATTAAAGAATAATGAACTGAAATATATTAATAGTATGAAATCCAGAAATCATACTTTTTGGTATTTATTCAAATGAATTAGAGGTTTATGTCCACAGAGACACCTGCACTTCATTAAGAATGCACTTAATGTGGCCAAACTGTACACTTGCAGATGGTAAAGATGGCAAAATCTATTATGATGTTTTATTTTGAAGGGATGGATGGACAGATGGATGATTGATAGGTGAGAGATAAATAGAAACATACTTAACACTACTGAGCAGTATACTTAAAGATGGTTAAAATAATGAATTCAAGTATGATGTATTAAACAGACAGACAGGTAGACAGAGAAGATAGATAGATGATAGATAGATAGATAGATAATAGATAGATAGATAGATGATAGACAAATAGATAGATGATAGGTGATAGAGGTACCTTTTACATTTTCATCATTCATTTTTAATTTATTTTAATTTTGTATTTATGAGTATTTTGCATGTTTGTAAGTACACCCATATGTGCAACACCCATGGAGGGAAGAAGAGGGTGTTAGATCCCCTGGAAGTGGAGTTATAGACCATTGTCAGCTATGAAGTAGATGCTGAGAACTGAACCCCATCCTCTGGAAAAGCAGCCAGTGCTTTTAACCTCTGAGCCATTTCTCTAGCCCTGATAGATAGATAGATAGATAGATAGATAGATAGATAGATAGATAGATAGATAATTAACACTACAGAACTGTGCACTTAAAGGTAGTTAAGATAAATTCTGTTGTGATAGTTTAGATGGGTAGAGGGGGAGGGAGGGAGAGAAGGAGAGGGGGAGAGAGAAAGAGAGAGAGAGAGAGGGAGAGAGAGAGAAAGAGAGAGAGAGATTGCTTGTTTTCATCCATAGTTCTAGAGTAACTCCCTCTCTGAGGCTGACCATAGAAACTAGAATTTCTCTTCCCCAAAGCTAGAATCTTCTCCCACCATCAACTAGCCACAGATTCTTCAGTCTACCCTTTTTTGATGGGTCAGAAGACCCTCCTCAGTCTAGAACAGTCCTGCCCTGTGCCCAGGAGGAGGGAATGCTGCACAGAGAGGCCCAGGAGAACCTGAGGAAGCGTGCTTTGCTGGGTCCCCCACCCATCTATTAACATTAGATTCCACCAAAGCCAGAAAGGAAGCTCAGAGAACTTCTGGGTAGCCAATACATGAGGTTCCTGGAAGACAGAGCACCCAGAGTGGTTCCTTGTGCCTGTACATATCTTCAGCTGCATCTTTCAAAACATCCTGTGTTTTCCCCTGAGTTCTGTGGTTACTGGAGAAAATGAATTGACTCCAGTGAGGGCTTGTGGGAACTGTGGTGGATGGCTACACAGCCAGTCAGTTGAACAACCTGGGGCATCAAAAAGGCATCTTGGGGAGTGAGACCTCAGGCTGTGGGATCTGGTGCTGTGTGTATGTGGGGTGGGTATCAGAGCTGAACTGGATTCGGCTCTCAGCTGGAATCTGCTGCAGCAAAACTGTTTGCTTGGTAGTAAGGAGAGACACACTCATACCTTTTGTGTCACAGAAGTGCTCTGTGTTGATTCTAGTGGTGTAAGAGCAGGAAAAAAGCAGCTCAGTTTTTTTACATTTGTGCCATAGTTTTTATCAAGTTTAAAAATGTTTAAATTATTTTTTATTTATTTTTTAAATTTGATATTTTATTGAATTTTTATATATTTCATATACAATATGTTTTTTGTGGGATTAACAAATTTTACATTATTGTTAAAGTGTGGTAGTATAGTTTTGTCAGTAGTAAATGTTCAGACATTATAGTAGGCATAGCATTTCAAATTTATATTTTAAGATACAATTATATATTTTTAGTTTGAGGTTTTTTTTAATTTTTTATTAATTTTTATTTATTTCTGTATGTGTACAAATGTACTGTCTGCATGCAAGTCTGTGCACCCGTGTCGTGCAATGCCGCGGAGGTCAGAAGTGGGTGTCGGATTCCCCTGGAGCTGGAGTTCTCCTGGAATTGGAGCTCCAGACGGCTCTCAGCCGCCATGTGGGTGCTGGGGATCAAACCCGGGTCCTCTGCAAGAGTGGTCGGTGCTCCCACCCGCTAGGCCATCTCTCCAGCCCTTAGTTTGAGTTTTATAACAGTTCAGTTTAGTTATTATACTTCTTTCTAGTTATTGTTGTTGTTCCCTTTCATGTTATATTACTCCCAAATACACATATATACACTTGACATATGTACCAAAATGACAGTTTGAAAATAAGCTATAGTCTAATTCTAAAAGATGTTTGGGATTCACCTTTTAGCAGTAATTTTGCATGCAGGCACAAAGAAATATGACTTTACATTCCCATGTTACATAGCAAATTGATGGATGTTTTAATGTACTTTCAAAGAAGAGATTGATTCTTTCTCATAAATCTTAGAACTTGGGGGCTGGAGAGATAGCCTAGCGGTTAAGAGCACCGACGCTCTTGCAGAGGACCCGGGTTCGATCCCCAGCACCCACATGGCGGCTAAGAACCGTCTGTAACTCCAATTCCAGGAGAACTCCAGTTCCAGGGGAATCCGAGACCCTCTTCTGACCTCCGCGGCATTGCACGACACGGGTGCACAGACCTGCATGCAGACAATACATTCATACACATACAAAAATAAATAATAAAAAAAAAAATTTAAAAAAAAAAAATCTTAGAACTTGGGAAAATATAGACAGAAACTCCAAGTTATATCTATAGTAGCATCGGGTTTGACCTACATATAAGAGTTTGGTGCTAGCATCCACAAATAAGGGACATCATACATCATTTGCTTTTCTGGGTCTGTGTTACCTCACTTAGCATAACGGCTTCTAGTTCCATCCATTTACCTGCAAATTTCAAGATATCATATTTCTTTGCGGCTGCATAGAACTCCATTGTGTAGATGGACCACATTTTCATTATCACTCATCAGTTGAGGGACACATGGGTTGCTTCCAGCTCTTTGCTATTGTGAAGAGAAGTACAATAAACCTGGTCGTGCATGTATCTCTGCAATATGATGAATCTTCTGGTATATACCCAGAAGTGGTATGACTAGGTCAAGTGGTAGGTTCATTTTGACCCTTTTAAGAGTTCTCCACATTGCTTTCCATAGGGATTGCATGAGTTTGCATTCCCACCAGCAGTGAATGTTCCCCTTTCCCCACAACCTCTCCAGCATTTGGTATCATTTATTTTCTTGATCATAACCAGTCTGACTGGGGTAAGATGAAATCTTAAAGTGGTTTTGATTTTCATTTCCCTAATTACTAATGATGTTGAACCCTTTTTAAGATGTTTCTCGGCCATTTTTACTTCTTCAGTTGTGAAGTCTTTGTTCATCTCTTTATTCCATCTTTTGATTGGGTCATTTGTTTTCTTGTTCCTTTGCTTTTTGAGTAATTTATGCAATCTGGATGCTAGATCTATGTCAGATGTATTGGCAGTGGAGGTTGCCTCACACTGTGGGTTTTCTCTTCACTTCTTTGTTTCTTTTGTTGTACAGAAGCTTTTTTTATTTAATGAGGTCCCACTTGTTGATTATTGTTTGTATTTCCTGAGCAACTGCTGTCTGATTTAGAAAGTCTTTTCTTACACCTGTATCTTGTAGTTTACTGCCAACATTTTCTTCTATCATTTTCAGAATTTCTGGTTTTACATTGAGGTCTTTGATCCATTTGGAGTTGATTTTTGTGCAGGGTGAAGGTAGGTTTAGTTTTATTCCTCTGTAAGTGGTGATCCAGTTTTGCCAGCACCATTTGCTGAAGCTACTGTATTTCCTCCATTGAGTCTTCTTGGCCCTTTTGTCAAATATGAGGTGGCTGAGATTGCATGCATTCATGTTTGGATCTTCAATTTTGTTCCATCGATCTATGGTTCTGTTTTTGTGCCAGTACCAGGATGTTTTATGACTATAGCCTTGTAATATAGTTTGAAGTCTGGTATGGTAATCCCTCCTGCATTGCTCTTTGTGCTCAGGGTTGGTTTGGCTATCCAGGGTCATTTGTTTCTCCATATGAATTTTGGAATGTCTTTAATTCTGTGAAGAAAGTCATGAGGGTTTTTTTTTTTTTTAGTATTCATTTTTTTTCACATAAATTTATTTATTTATTTATTTTTAACAAATCTAGACCCGTGTTCCCGCCCATTCCCCCACCCCGCCAGAGCTCATGCATTCTGCCAAACATGCTTTTCATCTCTTAGTCTTTCTCAATATTTTCCATGGGGAAGTTGACTGTTTTGAGCAGAAGTTCACTGTTTCAGTCAGTTCTTTGATGCAGTCTTTTCTGTTGTTGTTGTTGTTGTTGTTGTTTCC
>VZQC01005393.1:2277060-2290136 GCA_009823505.1 Rhizomys pruinosus
TTATTTTTGCTATGTTAATTCTTCCAATCCATGAGCATGGGAGGTCCTTCCATCTTCTGGTGTCTTCTTCAATCTCCTTCTTCAAGGATTTAAATTTTTCATTGTAGAGATCTTTAGTGTCCTTTATCAGGTTTGTTCTGGGATTTCTTTTGAGGCTATTGTGAATGGGAAGGTCTCCCTGTGTTCCATTAGTGATGTTGAACACTTCTTGAGGTGTTTCTCAGACATCTCTAATTCCTTACTTGTGAAGTCTCTGTTCAGTTCTTTGCTCCATTGGGATTGCATTGAATCTATATATCGCTTTGGGTAGGACGATTATTTTTGCTATGTTAATTCTTCCAATCCATGAGCATGGGAGGTCCTTCCATCTTCTGGTGTCTTCTTCAATCTCCTTCTTCAAGGATTTAAATTTTTCATTGTAGAGATCTTTAGTGTCCTTGATCAGGTTTGTTCTGGGATTTCTTTTGAGGCTATTGTGCATGGGAAGGTCTCCCTGTGTTCCTTCTCCAATTGCTTGTTGTTGGCATAAAGAAAGGCTACTGATTTTTCTAGACTAACTTTGTAACCTACCACTTTACTGAAACTATTAATCATTTCTAAGAGTTTTCTGGTGGAGATTTTTGCCATCCCTTAGGTATACTATCATGTCATCTGTAAAAAGGGATAGTTTGACCTCCTCTTTTCCAATTACTACTTCTTTGATTTCCTTTTCTTGTTTTATTGCGCTAGCAAGCATTTCCAGCACTATATTGAAAAGGATTGGAGATAGGGGCAGAATTGATGGGTTCCTGGTTTTAAGGGAATGCTTCCAGTTTTTCCCCATTTAGAATGATGTTGGCTGTGTGTTTGTTGTATATGGCTTTAATTTTATGTTGAGGAATGTTCCCTCCAGTCCAATTCCCTCTAGGACTTTAAACATGAAGGCATGTTGAATTTTGTCAAAGGCCTTTTCCACATCAATTGAGATGACCATGTGGTTTTTGTCTTTCAGTCCATTTATGTGCTTTATGACATTTATTGATTTATATATGTTGAACTATCCTTGCATCCCTGGTATAAATCCAACTTGATCATAGTGGATGATCTTTTTGATGTGTGTCTTGAGGTTTGCAAGTATTTTGTTGAGAATTTTTGTATCAATTTGATTAAAGAAATGGGTCTAGGCCGGGCGTGGTGGCGCATGCCTTTAATCCTAGCGGCAGGCGGATCTTTGTGAGTTCAAGGCCAGCCTGGTCTACAGAGTGAGTTCTAGGACAGCTGGGACTACAGGGAGACCAAAAAAAAAAAAAAAAAGAAATGGGTGTATAGTTTTGTGGGGTTTGGAGGGGGGTGAAGTTGTATCTTTGCCTAGTTTTGGCATTAGAGTGATGCTGGCTTCATAGAAGGAATTTGGGAGATTTCCCTCTGTTTCTATCCTTTTGAATAATTTGAGTAATAGTGGTTGTAGGTCCTCTTTAAATGCCTTGTAGAATTCGGCCGTAAATCCACCTGGGCCTGGGCTTTTTTTAGTTGGGAGGTTTTGTATTACTGTTTCAATTTTCTCATATGTTATGGGTCTGTTTAAGCTGTCAATCTCTTCTTGGTTAAGCTTTGGTGCTTTTGGAAACATGGTTTCAGTATTCATCCATTTCTCTTAGGTTTTTTAATTTAGTAGAATATATGTGTGTGTGTGTGTGTGTGTGTATATATGTATATATATTTGAATCTTTTCCTTATCTGTTGTGATGTTTCCCTTCTTATCTCTAATTTTGTTGATTTGGAGTTGCTCTTTCTTCTTTTGGTTAACTGGGCTAGAGGTCTATATATCTTGTTTATTCTTTCAAAGAACCAGCTCTTGGATTCATTTATTTTTTTATATTGTTTTCTTTGTTTCTATTTTGTTGGCCTCTGCTCTGATTTTTGTTATTTCTTCTTGTCCCTTGGGTTTGTGATTCATTTGTTGTTGTCTCTCAAGTGTTTTCAGCTGCAATGTTACATCGTTTATTTGTGCTCTGTTTTTTAATGTAGGCACATAGGGTTATAAATTTCCCTCTTAGGACTGCTTTTAGAGTGTGTATTAGTCACTTTTCTGTTGCTGTGATAAAACACCATGACCAAAGGAACTTATAAAAGGAAGAGTTTATTTGAGTTTACGATTGACGGTTCCAGTGAATTAGAGTCCATTGTGGTGGGAGGCGTGGCGGCTGGTGAGGCATGGCAGTTGGAGCAGCAAGCCGAGGGTCACATCTCGCAATGAGCACAGGAAGCAAAGAGAAAGACTGGAGACCACGAGGCTTGTTAAAACTCACTAACCCTGCCCCCAACAACGCACTTCCTCTAGCACGGCCACACCCTCCAAGACCTCCAAAAACAGCGCCACCAACTGGAGACAAATGTCTGAATACCTAGAGCCTATGGGGGACACTCATCCAAACCACCACAGAGTGTTCCATAGGTTTTGTTGTTTTGTATTTTTTTTTTTTGTTTAATTCCAGGAATACTTTTATTTCTCTCTTGACCCATTCATTATTTAAGAGTGTGTTGTTTCATCTTCATAAGTTCTTGTAGATAGTAGGGCTTTTTCTGGTATTGATATTAAGCTTTATTGCATTGCAGTATTGATAATATTGGTATTGATAGAATGCATCAAATTATTTCAATGTTTTTGTATTTGTTGAGATTTGTTCTGTGTCCCAGTATGCAATTAAAAATATATTATTTATGGGCTGGAGATAGCCTAGCGGTTAAGAGCGCCGACCACTCTTACAGAGGACCCGGGTTCAATCCCCAGCACCCACATGGTGGCTGAGAACCATCTTAACTCCAGTTCCAGGGGAATCTGACACCCTCTTCTGACCTCTGTGGCATTGCACGACACGGGTGCACAAACCTACATGCAGACAGTACATTCATACACATACAAAAATAAATAAATAAATAAATAAATAAAATATTTTATTTATTATTTTATGTGTATGAGTATATTCTCTGCATGTGTTATGCAGTTGCCCATGGAAGTCAGAAAAGGGTATTGGGTTTCCCCTGGACCTGGAGTTATGGATGGTTGTCAGCTGCCATGTGGATACTGGGAATTGAACCCAGGTCCTCTACAAGAGCAGCCAGTGCTCTTATCTGCCATCTCTCCAGTCCTAAAAATTACCTTTCTTTTTTTTAAAGCAAAAGAATATGGGCTCTGGAGGGAATAACCCAAGGTACATCTGTTGTCCACAGCTTATTAGCTGTGTTTGGTGAGACACTGAATCCTTCTGTTGTCTGTTTCCCAGTTATTCAAATGGAGATTATAATATGATTCCTAGGCTGTTTGAAGGACTCCAGGACCTACTAAACCCAGCAAGGGATTTACAAGACCATTAACTGAATATTCAACCAAAGCAAGTTATTATTTTCCCTGAAGTGTGACTGATGACTGAAGTCACCACTATTTTGTATATCACTAAGAAACAATGCAATGACAACTGTAAAATAGGACTATAAGATACTTGTCAGTTTTAGAGATGCAGGGATAACAAAAGACATCTTAGAATCAGTGAAATATGGTGCAATGGTTGTCATGCGATCTGCCCAGCTGTGTTTGGCCTCCTATGTTCACACCTCACACTTTTGTACTCACTGAGGGTTCTGTTCGTATGTTTGTTTACTTGGCTCTCATCACCCCCGCACCTCCAGACAAATTTTACCCAGCCTATAAGGCCCACATAAAATAATCATTTCTGTGAATCTTTCCTGAATCAGTCAGAATTACTGGTCCCTCTTCTTCAGTGGGCTCATGATCATTTGCAAACCTCATGCTGACTGACCATTCCACCCTGAAGCCGGCTGTGTCTATACCTCTTTCTTCAACTGGATGTGCTTCTTCTTAGTTTTTATTTACTCTGTGTGTGTGTGTGTGTGTGTGTGTGTGTGTGTGTGTGTGCGTGCACTATGGCACACATGTAGAGATGGGAAGACAACTTGCTGGAATCAGCTCTCTTCTTCTACCATATGTGTCCCAGAGCTCAAATTCAGGTTGTCAGGCTCGGTGGCAACCATCTTTTTTTTTTTTTTTTTTTTTTTTTTTTGTATGTGTATGAATGTACTGTCTGCATGCAGGTCTGTGCACCCATGTCGTGCAATGCCGCGGAGGTCAGAAGAGGGCCTCGGACTCCCCTGGAACTGGAGTTCTCCTGGAATTGGAGTTACAGACGGTTCTTAGCCACCATGTGGGTGCTGGGGACCGAACCCGGGTCCTCTGCAAGAGCGTCGGTGCTCTTACCCGCCAGGCCATCTCTCCAGCCCAGGTGGCAACCATCTTTACCCACTAAGATATTCCTTTATTTTTTTTTCAAGACTGGGTCTCCTGTCTGGCCTGGAACTTGCTATAGAGACCAGGCTGGTCACAGTCTCACAGAGGTCACCTACGTCTGCTTGGATTAAAGACATATGCCACCAGGCAAGCCATTTCAACAGTCCCTTCTTCCTTTAATGATAGTGCAGCGCTTAGCAGGCCCCCACGGATCACTGATAAGATGGGGAACTCAAGTAGGTGTCTCAGAACAGGGGAGATGAAATAGCCCCAGCCTGGAGAATGAGCCCTGAGTGTTGGCTGACAAAGTAAGAAAGAAATTCCAAGAGTGACTTAGGTAGGAGTGGTCTTCAGGCACATAACGGAGTGACATGACCCCCAGAAGGGGACCTCTGTGTGGCCTGAGGCCTCAGGGTCAGTCCTTAGGAGAGTTCTTTAATGTGGTGTGCTGGACAGCTTTAGTGTCAACTTGACACCCCTGAGTTGAGGGATCCTCAGCTGGGGAATTGGCTTTGTTGAACTAGCCTGTGGTCCTGTCTGTAGGGCATTTTCTTGATTGTTGATGTGGGAGAGCCCATCCCACCGTGGGCAGTGCCACCCCTGTGGTCCTGTGCTGTATAAGAAAGCAGTTGGAGGGTGGGCCAGGGGAGCAAGCTAGTAAGCACTGTCCCTCCAATGGCCTGTGCTTCAGCTCCTGCCCCCAGGGCCCCATGTTGGGCTCCCTTAGTGATGAACTGTGACCAGGGAGATGTGAGCCAAATAAACCCTTTCCTCCCCAAGTTGCTGTTGGTGAGAGGGTTTTGTCACAGCAATGGAGAAGCAAACTAGGACATGTGGGGAGTTCTAGAATAGGCTTCTCGGATTAGTGCTTATAACTTTTTCTCAGGCAGTCAATTATGGAAATAACCCAAATAGCTTCAAATGATAGTTCTCAAACTTTAGCTTGAATCAGACCTATGTACAGGGCTCATTAAAACCCATGCGTTCCCTAACTGTCTTGTAGAATTTCTGATTCAGTAAGTCTCAGCTGGGACCCAAGTATTTGGAACAAGTCCCCAAGTGATCCGGTGCCTCTGGTCTGCAACCATGCTTTGAGGTGGCTTCTGCTGCTTGGAGGCAAGCCAGTGGACCACAGGACTGTTACGGTTCTCTGACAGATCTATTTTTGGTTGTTCTAGGTGTTTCTAACTGGGGAGGCTATGCCCTGGCCTGTGCACTGTACATCCTGAACTTGTGCGAGGTCCACGGGCGTTACCTAAGGAAGGCAACTGGGCCTTCCAGGACACCTGGGGGACAGAGCTGGACTCAGGCCCTGCCATCTGTCACTAAGGTAACAACTCAGTAGGCCACTGACCTAGAAGCAGCTCTTTTGTCAGATGACAAGTAAACAGGCGTGGGTGTTCCAAGCCAGAAGCCCACAGCAAGCACCATGCTGCCTGTCAAAAGCCAAAGGCAAAGCAGCCCCGAGAGAATATCTCCCTGCTAGACTGGGCTGGAGGACAGGGACAGACAACCTGTGAATTGTTACTGGTCCCAAGTCATATGTAAGACTTGTTTTGAGCTGGGTGTGGTGGTGCACGCCTTTAATCCTAGCACTTGGGAGGCAGAGGCAGGCAGATCTCTGTGAGTTCAAGGCCAGCCTGGTCTACAGAGGGAGCTCCAGACTAGTTGGGGCTACAGGGAGACCCTGTCTCAAAAAGACAAAAAAAAAAAAAGGACTGAAGGCCTGATCCAAGGAAGACATCATCTGGGTTGTTGTCATAGGGTATCCTTAAGGTCCCCTCCACTGAGGTGACAACTCAGTGAGAGTACTAAAGCATTTTGACTGACACAAGTGCTAGGGTATGGGAAAGATCAGGTGGGAAAAGTGTCTTATGTGTACAGGCCAGAAGAAATCTACCAGGTAAGGCGGCGGCGGGGGGGGGGGGGGCATTCCAGGTCGGGAGAAAGAGCGCAAAGGCTCTGTTCAGCCCTGGCTTGTGTGGGATTGCTCCTAGTTGGACCAAGGACGGGAGGCACAGATGTGATGGGAGTCAAGGGACAGCTTCTGAGCCTAGGATCCACAAAGATGCGATCCAAGAAAGAGTCCCCCAAACAGCTTTCGAAATCATTCCTGTACATGAATTTTTCTGACAAGGAAATTGGAACCCACTGTTGACTTTGTTTAAGCTCGTCAGAGTCAGCAGCGCTGTGTGCAGTTCCAGGCCTGTCTGGAAGCCCAGCAGAGGAAGGGTGGAGCATTCACACAGAAACGGCCAGCCCTGAACTCATTACTGGCTACTCCATCCTGACAGTGAGAGGCGGCTTAATGGGTCATCCACTAAGGCCCTGCTCCCCACAGCCCTCCAGCAACATCTTCCTTGCCAGCACTTATTCCAGACCCATACCTTCCTCCGTGACTTAAAGGACACGGACAATGTGTTTGCCTCATGCCGGACACCACCTCAGAGAATTTGAATCACAGGAAGTTGGGCCAGAGCCCTGGTCAAGTATGACCTGTGAACGTGTGGGAGGGCTGGGAACACAGCAGGAGAATGCTGGGGTGTTTGATTAACAGAGAGAAGACTCAGTGACGACTTAGACCAAATGGCATCCTGGAGACAGAGGACAGACAACCCCTCGGCCTGCAGGCCAAAAGCAGACCAGAAAGAATTCCAAGAGAAGAACTGATTCGATAAGTTCTTTCCAGTGTTGGCCCGCTGACTGTGTTGCCAGGAGAGAGCCCTGCAGACACAGGGTCCCCCTTCAGGGATGTGGGAGCCAATTTCCTGGGCTAGGTTGGGACAGACTGCTGACTCAGTGCCACTCCCAGCCAGTCTGAAACAGACCTAGGCACCTGCCCTGTACTAGGGCTTCAATTTTGCTGATGTGCCCCTCCACCCTCCTCAAAAGGCCTAGATTATTAAATGTTAAAAATCAAATGGCTGGAGGTCGGCCTCCATGTCTTTTATACCTATTTTCCCAATGACCAGTAGAGGAAGTCCAGTGGCTGATGCTGGGTAGCGAGTAAATCCTTGAAGAGTCAGCGAATGAACGAAGCGATGTATGAGAGATGTGCCCTCAAATTCCAGAAGCATTGGGGTCAACTAAGAAGATTGTGTGCAGCCGGGCGTGGTGGCGCAAGCCTTTAATCCTAGCACTCGGGAGGCAGAGGCAGGTGGATCTTTGTGAGTTCAAGGCTAGCCTGGTTTACAGAGTGAGTTCTAGGACAGCTGGGGCTACAGGGAGACCCTGTCTCAAAAAGACCAAAAAAAAAAAAAAAAGAAGAAGAAGAAGATCGTGTGCGTGCATGCGTGCATGCGTGTGTGTGTGTGTTCATATATACTTAGGTGCACATGTGTGTGTATGTGTGTGTGCACGTGGAGGCCAGAGGACAACCTTAAGTATCTTCTTCAGGAATTATTCTCCTTGTTTTATAAGACAAAGTCATTTGCCTGAAGCTTGCCAAACTAGGCTGGGCTACCTGGCCAGTGGCCCACTGAGACCTGCCTGTCCACACATCCCTAGCACTGGTATTACAAAGTATGAGCTACCACACCTGGCTTTTTTAAAAATCTGGATTCTAGGGGGCTGGAGAGATGGCCTAGCAGTTGGGAGCACCAACTGCTCTTGCAGAGGACCTGGGTTCGATCCCCAGCATCCACATGGCGGCTGAGAACCGTCTTTAACTCTGGTTCCAGGGGAATCCGACACCCTCTTCTGACCTCCATGGCATTGCACAACACGGGTGCACAAACCTACATGCAGACAGTACATTCATACACATAAAAAAAAAAATCTGGATTCTAGGGATTGAACTCAGGACTTTGTGCTTGCTAGATAAGCACTTTACCTACTGAGATAACACCCTAGCCATAAGGGGCTTATTACATATAGAGTGCTGAGCCTGATCCCTGGTTTGTTGACTTGGGAGGTCTGAAGCAGGCCAGATAATCTGAATTCCTGACAAGTTCCCAGGTAGTATAGACACTTGGAGATTCACTGGGTTACTGGGTTGATTTCCAGGGCTGTGCATTGGTTTTCCAGAGCAACTATAGAAATGACTTTAAAATACGGACATACTTCATTTAGAAACAGAAGGGGATCTGCAAGAATGACATTTACAATGTGGACATACTCTGTACTAATGACTTTTACCTAACTTGGCAACCAAAAAGTTATCATGTAAACAAGCTCAGGTAGCTATGTGAGCCTCTTATGACCTGAGCACCTGACCTTAATTTCTCAGGACCCCACCTTGCCTTCCATCCAAAATAGTGAATGAATGTGGGTGTGCTTGATTAACATATCAAAGCATTGGGAGCAGTGAGTATTTCTAACTGAAAACAGTATGGATTGAGAAGTCTGTCTGAGATTGTGTGTGTGATATTCTAAGCCTGGGGATCAAAGGTAAGATTCTCTGATAAGGGTGGATCCTGAGTTTTACTTCCCCAATTCATGCTGGAGATACTGTTTCAATAAAAGAATGGGTAAAGCCTGACTGGAGAGCACAGCGCCATGACCCATCTGTAGGAAGATAATCTCAGAGTTTGGCTCTACTCTGGGGCTTAAAATGAATGCCAAGAGTCAGGCTGTTTCTTTTTTCAGGTATAATTGCAATGTGGCTTAGGAAAGCTGTGAGGAAAAAAAAAAGCAGCTGTGAGCAACTTCTTGAATGACCCAAGAAAGAACCAACAATTGTGACAAGTCTCTTAGCTAGCCAAGGCTGCAATCCCTGAACCCCTATTTCTGACAAGCCTTTCTACATAGAGCCACTCATACCCTCCTTTCTTTCATGTTGTCTTGTGACCTTTCTGTTCCCCTTTTCCTTCTGCCTGTTTCTCCTTCCCTGGTTCTTTTTTTTTATTTATTTTTGTATGTGTATGAATGTACTGTCTGCATGCAGGTCTGTGCACCCGTGTCGTGCAATGCCGCGGAGGTCAGAAGAGGGTCTTGGATTCCCCTGGAACTGGAGTTCTCCTGGAATTGGAGTTAAAGACGGTTCTTAGCCGCCATGTGGGTGCTGGGGACCGAACCCGGGTCCTCTGCAAGAGCGTCGGTGCTCTTAACCGCTAGGCTATCTCTCCAGCCCCCCCTGGTTCTTTTGTCTCCTTTTCTCTCATGTACGCTCCCATTTGCTGAATTCCCATGTCTTCCTGGACTAGTATTATTCTTTCCACATAGGAGGAAGTCAGCGGGCTGTGGGTGGTGGTAGCTGGTTTACCAAGACTGCCCGTCAAAGAGGCAGAGCAGAGAGGGTGAATAGGTCTCTGATCCAGAATCTGGGCTTTTCCCAAAGTGGCTCAGAAGTTCCTTAGCTCTTAGAAATTCAAGGACATGGTGGTGGGCGGGGGGGGGTAGGTGTGAAGCTAGAGTGACATTTTCAGGGAAAATGGTTTTTTCTTTCTTGTGGGGCCCAGAGGGCCTTCTGTTCTTTGTACGTCCTGGATCAGAACTGGAAAACACATGAGGTGCTGCCTCCCGCATGACTCTTGGTTCACTCAGAGCACAAATGGCCTCACATTTACCCTCCAGGGATGGAAAATTCTCCTCTTGGCATGGATGCCCAGTCCTTCAGAAGTATATTAACAATGTGCCAGTCTTAAGGAGGAAATGGAACGACATGTTTTTAAAGAAAAAGCAGAAGTGCATTTGCTGAGCCCCTCCTGGACGCCAGGCCCAGGCTTGTTCTGGGAAACAATGAAGAGTCAGACATGGCCCCTAGGGAGGAGCTGGGGGAATGCAGCCCAGCGACCCGGAGTCAGACAGAAATCTCTCTCTCCTCCCCAGATTGCTCTGAAAGTCACAGGCTGAACTGATCCTTTGCCTCAGCCTCTGGAGAAGCTGGGACTACAAGGATGCCCAGCTTCCCAAAGCACCTTATTTTAAAACAATTTCCATTTCACTTTTTTTTTTTTTTTTTTGGTCTTTTTGAGACAGGGTCTCCCTGTAGCCCCAGCTGTCCTGGAACTCACTCTGTAGACCAGGCAGGCCTTGAACTCACAAAGATCCACCTGCCTCTGCCTCCCAAGTGCTAGGATTAAAGGTGTGCACCAACACGCCTGGCTCCATCTCACTTAAAAAAAATAACGTAATTACCCATATATCAGTGGTTGGTCCCCTAGAGTGAATTATTCACAGGTGCCCACACACCCTGCCTCGAAGGCTGGAAATCACCCTGGGATCTTTTTCCCCATCCACCTTGACTCGAGCCCCAGGACCTGGCCACTCTGTCCCTGCTTCCCAGTCTCCTGCTTCACTGTCTGCCTCAGCCTGGGCAGGACAGCAGTGTCTAGTCTAACTCTGCTCCAACAGTAGGGGAGTCATCCTCTCTACTGGGTCCTTCCTAGAAATTGGCTGGGAGGCCTTGGGGACACTCACTCCTAGAGGCCAATCCCCCCCACCCCAGTTTCCCGCCAGTACCTAAACTGTTGGCGGTTCACATGTACCCTGAGGACTCCTTCCCCAAGTCCCAGAAAAATAGGAGAGTGACGGCAGGCAGCATGCTGGGAGGAAAAGGCTCTATAATCCCACATGCAATGATCCATAAAGAGAGGATATGAGCAATGGGGAAGAGAAATGGAGAATCAAGCCCAAACAAAGGGCAGGAAATGCCTCTCTGGGCTGGGTAGACCCTGGCAAGGGACTGTTGACAAGGAACTTGGGTGGAAATATACTTGGACCTCCCTCTTAGAAGGAAATACCTGCCTTCACCCAGTGACAGAACAGAATGCAGGTTCTAGGACCAGATGCAAAGAGACAGTTCCCAGGTAACATTTGCCAATCCCCCCCCAACCCCCACTGGTTTTCTGTTCTGTGTACATGTCTGTACGTGTGTACCTATTTGTGTGTATCCATGCCTATGGGTTCACTTGCATGTATATACACATGCATGTGGAGGTCAGAGGTTGACAACAGGTATCTTCTTTAATCACTTTCTGACTTACTTTCCAAGATGATTTCTCATGGAACCCAGAGCTTACCAGTTCTAGACTAGCAGCCAGCAAGGCCAGAGAGCTCCTCTGTCTCTGCCCATCCCAGCAATGTGATTACAGGTGTGTGCTGGTTGAACTTTGCTTTTACATGGGTGTTGGGGATCGAACTCAATTTCTTATGCTTATATGGCAACTTCAAAAAAAACTTTTATTTTAAATAACCCCAGTTATTTTGAAGTTTTCAGTGAGTGTCCCCAATGCCCCTCCATTGGCTCATTCTGACTCACTCTCTCTCTGATGTTAGCTGCCCTGTGTCTTAGTCAGTGCAGATGCTGTAACAAAATACCATAACTAGAAGGGCTAAACATACATGTTTTTAATTAAGTATTTATTTATTCTTATTCTTATGAGTGTTTTGCTAAAGCCTGTGGAAGTTGGAAGAGGGCATGGGATTCCCTGGAACTGAAGTTACAGGTGGGTGTTAGCTGCCATGTGGGTGCTGAGAATTGAACCCTCTGAAAGAGCAGCCAGTGCTCTCAACTGCTGAGCCATCTCTCTAGCCCCTCTTCAGGGCTTTTAAATGGTCGCCTTCTTGGTGTGTCCTCCTGTAGTTGAGATGTTATGCCCTGAATCCAAGACCCTCGCAGACCACCAGGAGATGTGACACTGATGCAAAGGCAGAGAATCTTTTGAGGATGGGAGGTGAAGGGGGACAGGATTCATGGTATATTTCCTGGAATTGTTGGGTTGTCAAAAACATATAGTTCCTGGCATTGTTGGGTTATGTTGGAAACATGCTTATCTGGCCTTTGCACTGACCACCTGCAACAGTTATTTAAAAAACATGTTTATCCTGATCCCCGCACAGTCTTCCTGCAGCTTTTACTTTTAACTTTATGGTATAGGTGGCAGTTCCCCCTTTTGTCTAGGATGGAGGCTTTGGTATGGTCAGCAAAATATGTTTTTAACTCATTGCCCTTCAGAGACAGAAAGAATTCCCTCCCTCAACTTGTTGTGAGAGCACTACTCTCCTCCTGGGGGCGCCACCCTCCTGATTTCAGCTCAACCTTAGGCTCCGCCTCCAAATACCATTAGACTGAAGGTTTAAGAGAACACGAAGATTCGGTTCGTAACTCTCCTCCATAAAATCTTCCCTGGGTCATCTGATTAAACCGAGTTTTATGTTCCTGTTCTGTGACTTCTGTATGTACTGTAACTGCCTGGTCAGTCATCTAGACTGGGACCACCTGGGGACTGGGACCATGTCACACTCATGCCTGTAGGTTTGGGTCAAGCACTGCCATAACAGGTGCTCACTAAAACTGATGAGCCTATAACTAGCCAGGTGTGGCAGCCCTCTCTCACCTGCCCGGTTCCTACTCCAGATTCCTTTGGCTCCCTTTGGTCACCTCCGCCTTTGCCAGTGGAGAAGGCCGAGGGAGGATGTGTTTGTCTTTGACTTGTCTTGCCGCCTTCACCTGACTGTTAACAGGGACAGACCTGTGAGTGGCTTAAATGAGCAGTTGGGAGGCAGAGGCAGGCGGATCTTTGTGAGTTCAAGGCCAGCCTGGTCTACAGAGTGAGTTCCAGGCCAACTGGGGCTACAGGGAGACCCTGTCTCAAAAAACCAAAAAGAATAATTTTATTTTATGTATGAGTGTATTGCCTTCGTGTATGTAAGTGCACCTGTGTCATGCAATGCCCACAGAGTCAGAAGAGGGTGTCAGATTCCCTGAAACTGGAGTTTACAGGCGATTGTTAGCAGCCATGTGGATGCTGGGAATTAAACCTGGGTCCTCTACAAGACCAGTCAGTGCTCTTAACTGCTGAGCCATCTCTCTAGCCCCCAAATTTTACTTTTTTTTTTTTTTTTTTTTTTT
>VZQC01005393.1:2290721-2501999 GCA_009823505.1 Rhizomys pruinosus
GGGCTGGAGGGATGGCCTAGCGGTTAAGAGCGCCGAACGCTCTTGCAGAGGACCCGGGTTCGATCCCCAGCACCCACATGGCGGCTGAGAACCGTCTGTGACTCCAGTTCCAGGAGAACTCCAGTTCCAGGGGAATCTGAGACCCTCTTCTGACCTCCGCGGCATCGCACGACACGGGTGCGCAGACCTGCATGCAGACAATACATTCATACACATAAAAATAAATAAAAAATAAAAAAAATAATAATAATAAATTAGGGGCTGGAGAGATGGCTCAGCCGTTAAGAGCACCGTCTGCTCTTGCAGAGGACCCGGGTTCAATTCCCAGCACCCACATGGCGGCTGGGAACTGTCTTTGACTCCAGTTCCAGGGGAATCCAATGCCCTCTTCTGACCTTTGCGGCGTTGCACCACGGGTGCACCAACCTACATGCAGACAGTACACTCATACACATAAATAAAAAATTTTAATAATTAATTAAAAAAATTTTTTTTGTCTTTCCGAGACTGGGTCTCCCTGTAGCCCCAGCTGTCCTGTAGACCAGGCTGGCCTTGAACTCACAAAGATCCACCTGCCTCTGCCTCCTGAGTGCTAGGATTAAAGGCGTGCGCCACCACGAAATGCTTTCTTTTTCAAGTAGTATTCTGTTTACTTGGGTACGGATCCCTCGAGCCATCACACCCCACTGCCCCACCTCCATTTACCTACAGGTTTCTTATTCCTCCTTCCCATCTGCTCACTTCCACCCCCCCCCCAATATACTTTGGCCTCCTTGCAAGGGTAGACAGCCACATTGGCCATGGCAGGTCAGACCAGCCCAGGGCTCAAGCAGATCAGCTTGCCCTGATCTTTCTCAATCTCCCACACCCCTCCCCCCCATTTCCCAGCAAAGTCAGAAACTGGGCTGCTGACCACACCCCATTATGCATTTAGTTCTTTTACCTGGAGAACATCTTGTATGGGACCTGCTGAGTGGCAACTCTGCAACACTGACCCTGCAAAGTGTTGTTTGACATCTCTAGTTTGGTTCTTTCAGGTGTCTTCACTGTGAGCAAGGAACATGTGGTATAGATTTCACACTCCAATAAAGCTAAGTGTAAAGAAATCTGGTTCTGGAGTTAACTTCGACTTTCTAGATCTGCCTTTGCCATTCTGGGTGAAGGTCACATCTACAGGACTTATGGTGGGATACACTCAGATCAAGGGCACTGCCATCCACGTCGCAGCTCAGTGAACCCACTTCAGCTGCAGCCTCACTGGTCCCTTGGAGTTATCTTTTTTTTCTTTCATGGTAGAGTTCCTTCCATGTCATGAGAGACTCAGATAAAGAAGGGACCCCAATATTTTTTAAACTTTTTGATCACTACAAGAGAGACCGCTATCACTATGGAAAAGCTGTCTTCTATCTCATGCTTTATGGAAGACATTCATGCGCTTTGGTTTTACAATAGTAATAGAATATTCCAGCTCAAAGCAAACTGAGGAGTAACGGTGCAATAAGCTATGCTTTCTGTGGGCAGAAAGGGTAGATGATTAAGTTATTTAAGAAAAAGGCAACCAGGTGTGGTGGTGCACACCTTTAATCCCAGCACTTGGGAGGCAGAGGCAGGCCGTTCTCTGTGAGTTCAAGGCCAGCCTGGTCTACAGAGCCAGTTCCAGGACAGTCAGGTTGGCAGGAGACCCTGTCTCAAAAAGACCAAAAGAAAAAAAAACAAAACAAAAAAACAACCCTGAACTTGGGGCTGGAGAGATGGCCTAGCGGTTAAGAGCACCAACTGCTCTTGCAGAGGACCTGGGTTCGATCCCCAGAACCCAAATGGTGGCTGTGAACCGTCTTTAACTCCAGTTCCAGGGGAATCCGACGCCCTCTTCTGACCTCCACGGCAATGCATGACACCGGTGCACAGACCTACATGGAAACAGTACATTCATACACATAAAAAATAACTAAAATTAAAAAAAAAAGGCTAGTCAGCGTGGTGGCGCACGCCTTTAATCCTAGCACTAGGGAGGCAGAGGCAGGCGGATCTTTGTGAGTTCAAAGCCAGCCTGGTCTACAGAGTGAGTTCCAAGACAGCTGGGGCTACAGGGCGACCCTGTATCAAAAAGACCAAAAAACAAAAAAAAGTAATTGAGCTGGAGAGATGGCTCAGCAGTTAAGAGCACTGGCTGCTCTTGGAGAGGACCCAGGTTCAAATCCCAGCACTCACATGGCAGCTAACAACCATGTGTAACTTCAGTTCCAAGGGATCTGATGCCCTCTTCTGACCTCTTTGGGCTTTGCACCACATGGGTGCACTGACATGCATGTAGGCAATATACTCAGATACATAAAAAATAAAAATTAATAAAATATTTTTTAAAAGTAGTTGAAAGCCAGTCGTGGTGGCATATGCCCTTAATTGCAGCATTTGGGAGGCAGAGGCAGGTGCCAGCCTGGTCTACATAGTGAGTTCAGGACAGATGGAGCTACAGGGAGACCCTGTCTCAAAAAAAAGGCAAAAAAGAAAAAAAAAGAAAGAAAAAAGAAAAAGAAGTTGAAGCTGGGTGTGGTGGCGCATGCCTTTAATTCCAGCACTCAGGAGACAGAGGCAGGTGGGTCTCTGTGAGTTCAAGGCCAGCCTGGTCTACATAGAGAGTTTCAGACCAGCTGGGCTACAGGAAGACCCTGTCTCAAAAAAAAGAAAAAAAAGGAATTGAGGGCTGGAGAAACGGCTCAGCCATTAAGGGCATGGACCTAGGTTCCATTCCCAGCACCCACATGGCAGCTTAACAACTGTCTGTAACTCCAACTCCAACTCCAGTTCCAGGTGATCTGATGCCCTCTTCTGGCCTCAACAGGCATTGCACACATGTGGTACACTATATGCATGCAGACTAAACACTCAAACACATAACATAGATAATTTAAGAAACTAATTGAGGGCTGGAGAGATAGCCTAGCGGTTAAGAGCACCGACTGATCTTGCAGAGGACTTGGGTTTGATCCCCAACACCCACACTGAGGCTGAGAACCGGCTGTAACTCCAATTCCAGGAGAACTCCAGTTCCAGGGGAATCCGACACCCTCTTCTGACCTCCGCGGCATTGCACGACAGGGGTGCCCAAACCTACATGCAGACAGTACACTCGTATAAATAAATAATTAATTAATTAAAAATAAAAAAAGAGCACAGACTGCTCTTGCAGAGGACCTGGTTTCAATTCCCAGCACCCACATTTTGGCTAAGAACTGTCTTTAACCTGGGTGTGGTAGTGCAAACCTTTGATCCCAGCACTCAAGGCAGAGCCAAGTGGATCTCAGTTAAGTTCAAGGCCAGCCTGGTCTACAGAGTGAGTGAGTATGGACATAGACCAGCTCGGATGATAGGAACCTGGTCTCGCAAAAAATATAATAATAAAATAATCACCAGTCTTCTTCAATATAGTGCTTGAAACACTTGCTAGAGCAATAGCCAAGAAAAAGATATTAAAGGAATACTCCATTGGAAAAGGGGAAGTCAACTATCCCTATTTGCGTTATTGATGTCTTCTACTTACAGTGGCTTCACCCAAACTCCACCCAAAACCTCCTAGAAACGATTAACAGCGTCAGCAAAGTGGCAGGATCACAACATTAACCTAACAATCAATGTCCTTTCTTTCCACCAAAAGCCCCGCACCCCGCACTGTGAGAACCGAAATGCAAAGAAGAGCTTCCCACTCCCAGTAGCCTCAAAAACGATAACTACCTAGGGAACAAACCTAACCACCAGCAAACCATCCCCAGAACCTCTACCACCCAAATTTTAAAACCCTTAAACACGAATTGCCGACAGACCCTCCGACGATGGGAAAACCCTCCCTCTCATGCTTGGTGGAACTTCACCTTACACCCCTGTCAATTTTACCAAACTCTTGTATAGATTGAACACAATTCCAATCAAATTCCCCAACAGTTTCTTCACAGGTTGGAAACAGAAGTTCTTAAATTCATTTGGGAAAAACAAAAGACCACCGAATAGCCAAATCAACCCTGAGTGAAAGAGCTACACAGGAGGGATCCTCTATACCAGATTTTAAACTATAATACAGGGCTATAGTTATAAAAAACATCCTGGTACTGGCACAAAAACCGACCTGTTGACCCAATGGAACAAAAAACCAAAGATCCAAATCTGAGCACATACAATTTCAGCCATCTCATATTTGTACAAGGGGGCCAAGAAACCACAATGGAAAAAGAGCATCTTCAGCAAGTGGTGTTTGGCAAAACTTCACCACTTGTAGAAGATGAAATTAAACCCCTACCTCTCCCCGTACAAAAGTCAACTCCAGATGGATTAAGACCTCAACAACGTTAAACCCCAACTTCTGGAAGGTGATAGAAGAAAAGTTTGTCAGCAATCTACAAGACATAGGCCTATTAAAAAGACTTCCTATCAGACAGCAGCTGCACGAGAATTAAGGAAGGTCGACATTGACAATGGGAACCCGGCATCCAAACTCAAAAGCTTCTGTCATCAAAGGAAACAATCGAAGGAAGGAAGAGAAATTGCCCACAGAGTGGGGAGGAACACTTCAACTGCAGATACATCTACAAGCATTGATTTTCCGGATATATAAACTACTCAAAAAACAAAGAAAATAACAAATGACCCGCTCAATAGATTGAGCAAACAGAATCGATTGAACTGAACAGAAACTTCACAAACGATGAATTAGATATGTCTGAGAAACACCTAAAGAACTGCTCAACATCACTATCAGTTAGGAAATGCAAATGAAACCACTTTAAGATATCATCTTACTCAAAGAAGACTGGCTAGGATGCAGAAAACAAAGGATTCAAAGTGCTGGAGAGGTTGTGGGGAAATGGGAACACTATTCCACTGCTTTGTGGGAAATGTAAACTCGTACAGCCCCCATGGAAAGCAATGTGGAGAACCCGTGGAAGACTTGAAATGAACTAGCAACCCGACCCCAGCGCATACCACTCCTGGGTATGGACCCTCAAGACTTACGCCACCACAGAGATACAATGCACGGCTGTTTATTGCAGCTCTATTCACAATAGCAAAGGAGCTGAAACCAACCTAACCTAATGCCCCTCAACTGACGATGGATAGAGAAAATGGGTTACAATCTACACAATGGAGTTCTATTCAGCAGTTACAGAAACGACATCACGAGCTTTGTAAGAAAATGGCTGGAGCTAAAACTCATGCTGAGTAAGTAACACAGTTCCAGAAAAAAACAAACGATGAAGGTAGCCCTCATCTGTTGATGCTAGGCATTACAACAGTTCTTGCTCAGTTTTGACAAAGAAAAGCCCAGTTTGATGGGCAGAATCCTCCCAAGAAGCAGAAGAAAAAGAGAAAAATCTCAAGCTGTAAACAAGATGTGCATGGTATAAACATTGATCAGCAGACTGATGAGATGTACATAAATAGTTCTCAGAGGGTAGAATCAGCCATGAATACTGATTCAACTGTAATGAGAACTCTTTCCAGTGGAGAAGTAATAAAGTATGAGCAGGTCTTCTCTGCCGAAGTAAGTGTCATCCACAGTCTCAAACATTATAGTTCTGAGTGGAATGTCGATACAATTGGAAAAATTATTAGTCAAAAAATAATAAATAGAAAAAAACTAAACCAAGAAGAGGCTTAAGAAATACTTTCAAAAAAGAGACTATATATTTAAAAAAAAAAAAAAGAAAAAGAACGGGGCTGGAGAGATGGACTAGCGGGTAAGAGCGCCGACCACTCTTACCGAGGACCCAGGCGATCCCTCAAGCACCCACATGGTGCCGAGAACCGTCCAAAACTCCAATTCAGGAGAAATCCAGTTCCGGGGAATCCTAGACCGCGTCTTGACCTCTGCGGCTTGGCACGACACGGGTGCAAACGTGCATGCAGAAGAGTACATTCATCACATACAGAAAAAATAAAATTAATTAAAAAAAAGAAACTAATTGAGATTTCGAGATTCCTTGAAAATTAGGAAGACCTGTAATGCTAAGCCGTATCTACATATAAAAATAAGTTAGGGGTGTTACTCACTTCTTTATTTGTTAGGACCTACATGTTTTTGTTTTTTTTTTTTTTTTTAATTTACCACAGACTCCCCAGTGTCCTATAACTGGCCTGGTTCACTCACTCATTAACTTTTTGGCTATGGTAGGCAACAGCTTGTGTCACCTAATTTTAACAAACAATATTCTATTTTAAATTTTATTTATTTTATTTTATGTGTATAAGTGTTATGCCTGCATGTATATAAGTGCACCTGTGTTGTACAGTGCCCACAGAGGACAGAATATGATATGGGAACCCTGGGAACTGACAGTTTTTAGCCACTATCTGGGTGCTGGGATTTGAACCCAGATCTTCTGCAGGAACAACTAGCTGGTGCTCTTAACCACTGAGCCACTTCTCCAGCCCACATTATTCTATTTTCATCAAGATAATGCATTAGGCTAGCTCCCCAACAGTATAAGTGTTAAGTGCAACAAGTATTTCACTAATGTGAAACATTCTATCCTCCCCCAGCTATGTATCTACATAGGGAAAAAAATGACTACAAGAAGACACATAATGGAAAATAGAATCTCAGGTGGCTTTTACTTTCTTATTCTCTTTTTCTAAATCTGAAATTTGGGTCGGGTGTGGTGGTACACACCTTTAATCCCAGCACTCAGGAGGCAAAGCAGGTGGATCTCTGTGAGTTCAATAATCNGATCGACCCAGGTCCTCTGCAAACCTCCTTAGGCCATCTCTTCCAGCCCTCCTGGTTCAGTTTTATTTTTTAATTTTATTTTTTTGGGTCTTTTCCAAATTTTTTTTTTTTTTTTTATCTCCGTATGTCTTGCTCTCTGTAGACCAGGCCTTAGCCTGAACCTCACAAGATCCTGCTTGCCCTACTGCTCTCCAAGTGCTACGGATTAAAGGCACTTGGGCCACCATGTCCCAACACTTGGTTCAGTTTTAAAGCTATTTGAGGGGCTGAGAGATGGCCTAGGTTAAGAGCACCGACTGCTCTTGCGGAGGACCAGGGTTCGATCCCCAGCACCACATGGCGGCTGAGAACCATCTGTAACTCCAGTTCCAGGGGAATCTGACACCTCTCTGACCTCGGGCATTGCAAATACACAGTGCACAAACTAACAATGCAGACAGTACCACATCATACACATAATAAATCAATACAATAAAAGTAAATTAAAATATATAAACAAAAAAGAACTGTTAAAAAAAAAAGCTATTTGAAGCGCAGGTGTGGTGAGTGCCACCTTTAATCCACAGCAATCAGGCGGCAGAGAGGCAGGCAAACCTGTCTCATGAGTGTCAAGGCCAGCCTGAGTCTACATAGTAGTTCCAGGCCAGTCTGGAATCCAGGAGAGAGAACCGCTGTCTAAGAAGAACCTGTCTCAAAGAACGAAAAAAAAAACAGAAAAAAATGAAAAGAAAAAGAAAAACTAATTTTTTGTGTTAATTGTTTGTGCTGTTGTGTCTGTTGTTCGCTAGTGTTCTTTTTGAGTTGTTGTTCTGTTATTTGAGAATCAGTAGCACCCAGGGGCCTGGAGCTCTCATGTTGACCAGGCTGGCCTGAACTCAACAAATTGCTTCTACGCTCAGTTTAATTTCTGTAAAATGGACTATAATAGTGGCACGCTACCTTATGAATTGTTAAAAGGATTTAGTGATGTAGTAGTATTTCCGATGTACAGCATGTTTTCAATTTTTAGATTTATTTCTAATTTTAGTTTAATTTTAATTTTATATGTGGATGTGGTAGTTGCTTCAATGTAATGTAAGTGACACCCATGGGTGCCAGTCCCTGGAGGTAAGAAAAGGTGTTTGATTCCCTAGAACTGGAGTTACGATGGTTAAGATGGTTGTTAGCTGATGTGGGTGCCTGGGATTTGAACTGGGTCCTCTGCAAGAGCAGTCACACTCTTAAAACCATGAGCATCTCTCACAAGATATTTTATTTTATTGTTTATTTTTTGGTCTTTTGGGACTGTCTCAAACTGTAACGCCCAGCTGGCCTGGAACTCTGTAGAACAGGCTGGCCTGGAACTCACAAGAGATCCCCCTGCCTCTGCCCCCTGAGTTGCTGGATTAAAGCATGTACCACCATGTTCGGACCGTTTATTTTTTGAGACAGGGGGTCTTATTGTGTGGACCCGGCTGGCATGGAACTCAGATTCATGTGCTGGATTAAAAGTGTCATTGTACCAGCATGCCAATTATTTATTTATTTTTTTTGATGTATGCAGTGGCACTGTCTGTGACTCCAGCTCTTCTGAGTTGGAGCCAGGAAGAAGAAAGAGCACTACAGGTTTGAGGTCCCCTGGCAGCCAGCTGTAGGCCAGGTAGGGCGATATTGCAAGAGCCTATATCTTTTTTTTTTTGGGGGGGGTATTTTGAGACAGGGTCTCCCTGTAGCCCCAGCTGTCCTGGAACTCACTCTATAGACTAGGCTGGCCTTGAACTCACTGTGTAGACCAGGCTGCCCTTGAACTCACAAAGATCTACCTGCTTCTGCCTCCCAAGTGCTAGGATTAAAGGCGTGCGCCACCACGCCTGGCAGCATAAATTTTTTTTTAAAGGAAAAACCTGAGGTCACAAGTGAACTCTGCATCAGTATTATCGCACTGAACCCTGAGAGAGATTTTACTTTTCCCATTTTATTGATAAGGAGACTGAGGCTTAAGGACAGTTAGTTCCTTGGCTAAGACACAGAACAGCAAACAGCAGTGTCAGCAGAGTAAGGTTCAGTTTCCAGTACTCCACCGTACTTTCCCGGATGGAGAGTAGGACCTAGTTTTCCTAACATGAAAATAAATTGTGCTTCAAAAATTTACATGTAAATGGTGTTGGAGTTATTTTTCCATACAGACAACTGTTTTAGTAGTGGTTACAGGTCCAGGGTTATGTGAAAGGCTACAATGTAATTTATTTTTTATTTTTTTCTGCATTCCTTTGATCTTATATTACTCTAAAGTATGCAATACATATCCTTCATCCATATACCAAAACTTCCTAACTGAAAATAAATGGTAGCTTAGTTTAGAACCTGTTAAGGGATTCACAATATAAGAGCACAGTTGTTTTCAGATCACATTAACTTGTTCAGTTTGCCTTACAACTAGGTAATAGGCGCTAGCATCCACAGATGAGGGAAACCATTCCTCCTTTGTTTTTCTGGGACTGTGTTACTTCACTCAGCATGAACTTTCTAGTCCATCCATTTTCCTGCAAAGTTCATAATGTCATCTTTCTTTACTGCTGCATAGAACTCCATTGTGTAGATGTACCACATTTTCTTTATCCATTCCTCAGTTGAGGGGCACTTGGGTTGGTTCCAGCTCTTCACTATTGTGAAGAGAGCTGCAATAAACATGGCTGTGCATGTGTCTCTGCGGTAAGATGAGTCTTGTGGGTATATACCCAGGAGTGGTATGACTGAGTCAGGTGGCAAGTTCATTCCAAGTCTTCCAAGGGTTCTCCACACTTCTTTCCATAGTGGCTGTGAGTTTACATTCCCAGAAGCAGTGGATGAGTGTTCCCTTTTCCCCATAACCTCTCCAGCACTTGGTATCATTTTTTTTCCTGATCCTAGCCAGGCTTATTGGAGTGAAATGATAACTTATAGTGGTTTTAATCTGTATTTCCGTAATTATTAGCAACATTGAACACTTTTTTTTTTGAGACAGGGTCTCCCTTTTAGTCCCAGCTGGCCTGGAGCTCACTCTGTAGACCAGGCTGACCTTGAACTCACAGAGATCTGCCTGCCTCTGCCTCTGAAGTGCTGGGATTAAAGGCGTGTGCCACCACAGCCCAGGTTATGAACTTTTTTTATAAGATGTTTCTCAGCCATCTCTATTTCCTCATTGTGAACTCTTTTCAGTCTTTGCTCATCTTTTTGAGTGGAGTCTTTTGTGTCTTTCTTTGTTTTTTTTGAGTAGTTTATATATTCTGGAAATCAATGCTTTGTCAGATGTTCTGCAGTGAAGGTTTCCCTCCCACTCGTGTGGTTTTTCTTCACTTCCTTGATTGTTTCTTTTGATTACAGAAGCTTTTGAGTTTAATGAGGTCCCATTGTCAATTGTCCATCTTATTTCTTGTGCAGCTGCTGTCTATTTAGGAAGTCTTTTCCTATGCAATGTCTCTTGTAGGCTGCTGCCAGTTTTTTTCTATACCTTCAGAGTTTTGGGTTTCATGTTGAGGTCTTTGATCCATCTGGAGTTGACTTTTGTACAGGGCGAGAGGTAGGGGTTTAACTTCATTCTTCTACAAGTGATGATCCAGTTTTGCCAACACCACTTGCTGAAGATGCTGTCTTTCCTCCGTTGTGTCTTCTTGGCCCCCTTGTCAAATATGAGATGGCTGAAATTGTATGTGCTTAGGTTTGGATCTTCAGTTTTCTCTCATTGGTCAACAGGTCTGTTTTCGTGCTAGTACCAAGCTGTTTTTATGACTATAGCCCTGTAGTACGGTTTGACGTCTGGTGTAGAGATTACCCCTGTATTGCTCTTTTCACTCAGGGTTGCTTTGGCTATTTGGGGTCTTTTGTTTTTCCATATGAAATTAAGAACTTTTTTTATCCAAGCCTGTGACGAAACTCTTGGGGATTTTAATTGGGATTGCGTTGAATCTGTATATTAATTTGGGTAGAATAGACATTTTTATTATATTAATTTTTCCAATCCATGATCATGGGAGGTCTTTTCATCTTCTGGTGTCTTGTTCATTTCTTCAATTTCCTTCTTCTTTGAGGCTATTGTGAGTGGGAAGGTCTCCTTGTATTCCTTCTTCAGTTGTTTGTTGTTGGTGTAAAGAAAGGGTATTGATTTTTCTAGGTTAATTTTGTATCCTGCCACTTTACTGAAACTCTTAATCATTTCTAGGAGTTTTCTGGTGGAGTTTTTAGCATCCCTTAGGTAAACAATCATATCAACAGCAAAGAAGGATATCTTGACTTCCTCTTTTCCAATTACTATTCCTTTAATTTCCTTTTCTTGCTTTATTGCCCTAGCAAGGGTTTCAAGCACTATATTGAAGAGGAGTGGTGACAGGGGGCAACCTTGCCAAGTTCCTGCCTTTAAGGGGAATGCTTCTGTCTTTTCTCCATTTAGGATGATATTGGCTGTGGGTTTCCTATATATGGCTTTGATTATGTTGAGGAATGATCCCCTCAACCATTCCCTCTAGGACTTTAAACATGAAGGGATGTGGATTTTGTCAAAGGCTTTTTCTATATCAATTGAAATGATCATGTGGTTTTGTCTTTCAGTCCATTTATGTGTTTTTATTATTTTTATTTATTGATTTTCATATTTGAACCATCCCTAGATCTATTATGAATCCAACTTGGTCATGATGGATGGTCTTTTTGACGTGGGTCTGTAATGTGGTTTGCAAGCATTTTGTTGAGAATTTTTGCATCTGTGTTTCATTAATGAGATGGGTCTTTGTTATCCTTTTTGGTTGTATCTTTGCCTGGTTTGGTATTAGAGTGATGCTGCGCACATAGAAGGTATTTGGGAGATTTCCCTCTACCTGTATCCTTCTGAACAATTTTGAGTAATAATGGTTGTAAGTCTTTTTGAAATGGTTTATAGAAATCTGCTGTGAAACCATCTGGGCCTGGGCTTTTTATTAGTTGGGAGGTTTCTTATTACATCTTTAATTTCTTCATATATTATGGGTCTGTTTAAGCTGTTGGTCTTTTCTTGGTTAACCTTACAATGTAATTTAAATCCTGCACATTTGTGAACTAAAATCATTTAAGGAAAAAAAAAATTAGCCTGCTTATGATTCTACTATTTTTTTTTTTTTTTGTCTTTTCGAGACAGGGTCTCCCTGTAGTCCCACTGAGCCTGGAACTCCACTCTGTAGACCAGGCTGGCCTTGAAAAAAAAAAAAAAAAAAAAAAAAAGGTAGAGGTGGCTTGAAGAACTATCAGACTAACCATATGGTCACCAATTCTACCTCCTCTTCCCACTCCCTAGGAAAACATTTCTCAGCCTCCCTTGCAGTTGGGGGTCATGTGACTAGGATCTGGATGATCACGTATAAGTAACAGGGATATCACCACATCCATACTCCCACGTGGGATTCTCTTTGTGCTGTTTCTTCTACCTGTGTAGATGGAAAGGAAAAATCCTAAGATGATGAGACTTCATGAAGGATTCTGGATCACTGCCATCACTTGGAAAAATGACTCACTGGAGAGCAGCCTTTCATTGGACTTGTAAAGAAATGTGTGTGTGTGTGTACAGGTACATGTGTGCTGTGCTTCTGGAGACCACAAACTGATGTCAGATGCCTTTCTCCATTGCTCTCTACCTTATTCTTTTGACGCAGGGTCTCTCCTTGAAGCTAGAGCTTGCTGATTCAGCTAGATGAGCTGGCAGGCAAGTCCCAGGGATCTTCCCGTCTCTGCCTCCCAGCTCTGAGATTCCAGGCATTCTGCATCTGCACAGATTGAACTCAGTCCTCATGCTTGCTTGGTGAGCACTTGACTGATTGAGCCATTCCCCCAGCCTCCTGTCCTTGGACTTAAAAAAATTATTATTTTTATTTTATGTGTATGAGTAACCCGCATGTAGTAAGTGTGCCCGTGTTGTGCAGTGCCCTCGGAGTCAAAAGAGGACGTTGGATCCCCTGGAGTTATGCATAGTTGTTAGCCGCCATGTGAGTGCTGGGAATCGAACTTGGGTCCTCTGTAAGAGCAGCCAGTGCTCTTAACCACTGAGCCATCTCTCCAGCCCCTCATTGGGCTTTCTATGATCAGAATATAAACTTATATTGGTCACTTATGTTTGTTATTTTGTTTTTTCGTTTGTTTCTTTTGGAGCTGGAGATTGAACTCAAGTGCTAACCACTGAGCTAGACCTTTAACTTCTGTCTTATGACACTGTGATTTGAGTGGAAGTTGTTACTCCAGGATAAATGAGCTTCGTGTAATAAACAAGCCTTGCCTAATCCAAGCTAGAAGGGTTAAAACTCAGAAGTTTAACATGAGGGGTCACATGACTCTAGCAGCCAGGCTTAGCAACAGTAGGTAAAGCCATTCTGCTTTGGCCTCTTAGGAGTTAGGATTTCTGCCCAGCTCTGGAATAGCTTGTCTGGGATCGTAGTGAGTTAGTGGCTATCAGTAGAATCGGTGGGGAGACTGGCGCATCAATTTTGAGGGATGCAGAGGGATACTTCATAGTGAGGAAATTGGGTGTTGTGATATCCCTGGTATACTACACCACCAATAGCTAATGTGTACTGTAGCGATATCCCCAATAGTTATTAAAGCAGATGAGGCTGAAATCCCACCATTTCTCCCAGAGCACTGGGTACCACTGTGCTCAGATGAATTCCAGGAATGGAGACTGCAGAATCAGATGCAAGAAGCAGTTCTGCCAGAATAGCATGAAGCCACCAGGGTCAGAGTCTAGCTCTCTCTTGGATGTACAAGCGGGTGGAAGAAGGCAGCAGATGGGATGTATTCTGTACTGAAGCTTTCTCCCACTCTCCTCGGGCCAGCCCACAGACCACTGTGTATAAACAGGAAGATGAGCGCTTACCTTACTAAGCAACACTGGTGAGTAAGAAAGGAGGCCCAAATGAACCTTCCCCCAGTCCTTCTCAGGAAAAGCAGTCTTAATCCCTAATAGTATCCTTGCTTAGTCTGTTTGGAAGAAGGACATATTCTTCTGCAACACTCCAGGATTTCAGGAGCCTGACCCACAGAGGGATTAAGTGATCGAAAATAAATTTATGTTTCAATAGGATGCAGTTAATCCTTAGTGATAAACATGGAGTTGAGAAGATGCTCCAGTAGACACAGGCTGCCAGCAAACAAGGTGGGCGTCCCCTAACAAAACCCAGTCATGGAAGTAAACCCAAGAGAAATGAGTGCATAGAGCCCTTCTACTCAGAGGCCGTCCTCCCTATGGGAGCAACTAACCAACAGATACAAAGTCTCCTGTGGACAAAGGAGAGGGTGTTACAGTCTCCAAACCACAGGGCTATCATCAAAACGGAAGTGGCCAAGTGAAGTCTCAGGAGGATTTCCAACAACATACTGACCAGATGGACTATACTGGCCATGAGGTGGGAGAAAAGACCCTACTCATTTGATGGCTTGGGCTTGCCCACTTGCTGGGTGGTCAAGGGCAAGCCCCATAGTTGTCCCGCATTTTTCCCAAGATCAACTCCTGGATCTTCTTGACTATTTCAGGTGTTTCAAGACCCTGTGGATCCCCCCTGGGTCCCCATAAGGACTGCAGCACACTCTGCTGTGACTGGTTACTTTATTTGCAGACTGAAGTTCACTACATAAACTCACTGCACAGTCCAACACATGTATATCTGACATAAAAGAGAAGGCAATACAAAAATACAACTCTCAATAGTAAAGGAAACTTCCTTCACCTTGTTCCAGTCCATGCCAGCGGGAAGGCCAGGGTTTGGGGTCCAAACAGGGAGAAATAGTGTGGAACAAAGAGGCACAGAGCAGTGTCACCATTGCCCCGTAAGGTCCTTGGTGGGGTGGGTCTAGGCCCTCCTGCCGTGTGGCTACTTCTGCCACCGCTCCAGCGCAAGGACTATTTAAACCAGAATGGAGCTCAATTAACCCAGACCTGTGGGTCAAGAGAGATGAGGATGCTTGTTTTGTTAGTCTGGCTGTATCTGAGAACTGAGTAATTGTTATGCTCCTAAGACTGCTGGACATTGTACAGTGTGTGGGGTGTTGGGCACAGGGCCTGTGTGTGTAGTAGCAGCAGTCACGTGACCCTAGCCCTGCGTCAGCATCTTGGCACACAGTTGTCATGGATACCCTGGCATTTTGATATTCCTATTTCCTCTCACTCTCTCTCCCTCTCTTCCTCTTTTCCTTCCTTCCTTCCTTCCTTCCTTCCTTCCTTCCTTCCTTCCTTCCTCCCTCTCCTGCTCCCCCCCTTTCTCCTTTCCTCTCTCCTTCCCTCTCTCCTTCCCTTCCTTTCTCCCCCTTTTCCCAGGCCTCCAGGTCTGGAACTTCTGGTCATATGGAGACATAGTTTCAGGCTTGAGTCTCCATCCTTGAGCTTGGGTATGACATTTTGAAGGACCCCCCACCCCCAGCATCTCCCTGGAGAGTCCCAGCGTCTGTTTGACATCAACCCTCAGGCTTGGGAAAATCTGCTCAACTCTCCCTTAAGAGCGGGATGTGGCTGGGACTGGGGCTTCTCCCCTTGCGCCACTCTCCTGTGGTTCCTATCGCACACCAGGGTGCCAAACACCTCTCCACCTTCCTTCTCTAGCCAGCCCTTCCTGCCTGTTATAGAGTGGGCCTCAACTGTTAATCTGTGTCTCACAGGACCACAGCACATTTGGACAGGGATCACCTGTGACAATAGTGGCACCGGGAGGCCTTGCCAGGTGAACACCAGGCTCCGACGCTCACCGCCCCCCAACTCCCTGCCCTCCGTATCCTCACACTCCACTCTCAGCCCAGCTTGTTGCTAACTTTCTGAAAATCACAGTTCAGTTTCCCTCTGAGCAGCAGCCCAGGTGGCGGCAGGGAACACTCAAGAGCTGACAGGGCTCATTCACACACTCAACAGCAGCGTCGCTGGGCTCAGCAAACCAGAGGAGGCTTCCAGGGGAAAGGGCCTGGCTGTGACCGAGGCCCAACACTCCTTAGAGGTACCTTAGGTGGCAAAGTGAGAGGCAGCCACCGTGCAAGCTCTGGACCACGAGGCCCACAGGTAAAAGGCTCCTTGCATCACACATGAGTGACTCAGGCTAGGCCATCCCAACCATGGGAGACCCTCCCATTCCCAGAGAGTTAGGGGTCTGGAAGGTGGAGTGGAGCTTGGTTAACAACTCTGGCTCCTCATCCTGGACCCCACTTTTCCCAGAGCCTTCGGGGGCACCTAAAGGATAGGCCTCTCTAGCCCGGCTGGTCCTGGAGCATGTAAGGAAGGCCAGGCATGCCCCACGGAGGCGGGCTAGGTCCCTGTGAGTGGTCTCACTGACAAAGCAGTACAGCACCGGGTCGGCAACACAGTTGAAGCTGGTGAGGAGGAGAGAGAAGTGGTAGAGATTGAAGATGCTCTTAGCGAACTCACAGTTGGCCTCCCAGAGGCTGCGCACCAGCAGCAGCACGTGGTAGGGGAGGAAGCAGGCCAAGAAGATGACCACGGTGCTGAGCACCAGCCGCTGGATCTGGTCCTTGCGGCTCTTCTGTGTGCCGTGGCTGCGGCGCACAGCCCGAAGGATGCCCTGGTAGGAGGCCAGCAGCAGGCAGATGGGGAAGAGAAAGCCTACCAGGAAGCGGTAATAGTTGATGCTTCGTTGCCAGGCCTGGATGGGGTAATGTTCAAAGCAGACTCGGTGCTGGTCCTCGTCCTCAATGACTTCTTTGTGCTTGAGGAAGTAGATGCTCATCAGCAGCTCCTTGGCCCAGATCAGCACACTGACACCCACAGCTGCCTTCAGGGTGCGGAACTGGTGGAAGCGGAAGGGGTGGGCCACGGCCAGGTAACGGTCAATGGAGATGCAGCACAGGAAGCCCACGCTGATGTAGATGTTCTCATAGAGGAGGATGCCACATACCTGGCAGGACAGGTCACCATAGGACCAGTTGTCATGCTGGAGTACATACTGCAGCCAGAAGGGGAGTGAGCAGATGTAGAAAAGGTCCGCAATGGTCAGGTTACACAGGTAGACTCCCAGCTCATTCCGGGCCTTGATCTGTAGGTAGCCAAAGTAAAGGGACAGGCAGTTGGCCGGGAAGCCCACCACCAGGACGGTGATGTAGACTACAGGGGCCAGCGTCTGGTGGATGGTGTGGTCGATGCTGCAGGTGGAGTTGTTGTCTGCAGTGATGTTCCTCATCTTTGGGCCAGAAGTGGCCTCACCCCTCATGGGCTTGGAGACAGAGCCAACCTCCCCATTGCCCTGTTGTTTCTAGAAGATGTTTCAGGTTCTCTCAAGATCTGGACATCACTGGTGGTAGGCAAGCCCCTACAAGTCAAGGTGGAGAAGGCTTAGAATAATCAAAGCTAACATTTATGTAACACCTACTGTATGCCAGGCACAATTCCACATGCTGCACTCACTGACAAAGTATACCAGCTAGCCAACTCCAGTACAACTAGAATATTTGAATGAGAGGACGACGACGCTTATGGGTCCCCCATCTCTGGTATCTCCTATTTATTCCCAGTCCTTTATTTCCTTGGTCCCTTAGTTCAACCAAGGGAGGTCAGGAGACTTTAGGAGCATGAGCCCAACCTGAACCTGGTTCTCCAAAGGCTTGAGGCAAGGACATTCCCACCCTACAAGGTGAGGGCCATCTTGCCTATAGCAATGAACTAGACCCAACATTAAGGCCATAGCCACTCCTGGGTGCTACTCCAGATGCATCAGAAGAGACAGGCCCTGTTCCATATCTTATTGTGCTTTGGCAAGAAACGAAGGCAAAGTCTGTCACAGTTGTCCGCCTGGGTTTCTGGGTGTTCCTCAGGAAGTAATACCTCTCTTCTCTCTTCCATGGAGCTTAGGGAAGGTTCTGGACTAGGGAACAGAAGATATGAGGGGCTAAGCCAGGCCACTACTGCCAGAGTTTATAAGTCACCTACCTTTTCAGATCAGTTTCCTCACCTGGAAATTGAGAATAATGATAGTGGCCCTTAGGGGACAGCATCAGGACCACACCCGGTGGATGCAAGAATGCACAGTAATGTTTGTCAGAGGCAAAGGGGGGATCAAAGACGGTACTCATCACCAAGTTAGTGAGGAGGTCATGGTGCTGGGACCTTAACAAAGGGGACTTCAGACCACAGACAAGTCTGAATGGGCCAGAGGAAAATGTTTTGTTGCATATATGTGTCCTTCATAAACTGACATATTAAGAGTCTGCACCGTTCCCTCACTTCTTTAACAGCACCTTGCTATGGAACACAGACTGACATCAAATTCACAAACCTCTTGCCTCAGTCTCCCCAGTCAGTTCGGGATAACAGGCATGGATCACCTGGTATTTTTTCAATCTCTTTCTGCATCTCACTCCTTGAAAGAGCCTTTTTAGGTATTTTATTTCCTAACTACCTCCTGATGAAAATTTAATGTCACAGGCCTCCTGCACATCTGTTTATGCACTGAGGTCTTTTAGAAGGTGACATGTCACACTGTGAGTCTTCAGATTTTTTTCATTCAACCTGCAGTCAAGAACTGATTTTCATTCACCTTGAGAATCTACAATCCACCTGGTTACAGATTCTAAATTAAGCTGCTTTCTGGGACCTGCAGACCAATGATGTCCTTTGTGCCTGCTTCGGAGAGCTGAAGGAACACTTACTGAACTCCACAGAGAAAACCCCACAACCCAGGACCAAGTCTCCTCGAACCACAGGACTCCAACTCCCTGCAGCTCTCTCCAAAGCCAAGCCTTCCTCTGAACCCCAGCTCTCCTCCTCCTCCTCCTCCTCCTCCTCCTCCTCCTCCTCCTCCTTCTTCTTCTCTCTCTCTCTCTCTCTCTCTCTCTCTCTCTCTCTCTCTCCCTCCCTCCCTCCCTCCTGTCAGCTCCTGATGTGACTCCTGCCTGGCCTTGGGACCACCAGAGCAGAGGTGGGCAGGGGACCTGACCCTATGTAGTGGGAAGGGCTCAGAGAAATTCAGACCCCATGTACCAGGCTCAGGGTCCACGAGAGGATCAACATGAAGAGTTTCTCTATGTCTTCCTCAGCCTTGTAGATAACAAAGCACAGCTGTCCCCTGACTTGGGGTCTGCACATCTGTGACCCAAGTTACCTATGGTTAACTGTGGTTGAGAGAAAAAGATGGGCGAAGCACAGCGAGTGCAGCACACAAAGATATTTTGAACTTGAGAACTGGGCAGGAATCAAATATATATAAATATACATATGTATATGTGTGCAAGATAGATATACAGATGTAGATGTAGATATAGATATAGATGTATAGATGTAGATATATGAAGCCAGGCATGGTGGCACAGGCCTGTAATCTCAGCACTTAGGAGGCAGAGGCAGAAGGATCTCTATAAGTTTGAGATAACTACAGAGTAAAACTCTGATTAAAATATAATAGGGCTGGGTGTGGTGGCGCATGCCTTTAATCCTAGCACTTGGGAGGCAGAGGCAGGTGGATCTCTGTGAGTTCAAGGCCAGCCAGAGTTCCAGGGAGACCCTGTCTCAAAAAGACAAAAAACATAAAAAATAATAAATAATAATAGGGGCTGGAGAGATGGCTCAGTGGTTAAGAGCACTGGCTGCTCTTGCAGAAGAGCTAGGTTCAGTTCCCAGAATCTACCTGGTGGCTAACAACCATCTGTAACTATAGTTCCAAGGGAACTGACACCCTCTTCTCATCTCTGTGGCTATTGTACAACACAGGTGCAGTTACATACATGCAGGCAATACAGTCATACACAAAAAATAAAAATAAATAAAATATTACATAAACCAATATTTTGAGAGTGAAAAACCATATTCACATCACTTTTATTAGAATATTGTTATATTTTATTAGTTATTATTCATATCTTCCTGTGTCTAATGTACAAATTAAACTATTCTAGGGAGGCTGGAGAGATAGCCTAGCGGTTAAGAGCACTGACTGCTCTTGCAGAGGACCCGGGTTCGATCCTCAGCACCTACATGGCGGCTGAGAACCTTCTGTAACTCCAATTCCAGGAGAACTCCAGTTCCAGGGGAATCCGAGACCCTCTTCTGACCTCCGCGGCATTGCACGACATGGGTGCACAAACCTACATGCAGACAGTACATTCATACACATACAAAAATAAATAAAATTAAAAAAAACTATTATAGGAATGTGTCTGAGTTAGTATTAACTGTTAACTTGACACAGCCTAGAATCACCTAAAAAAAAGTCTCAGTTGTCTCTAGAAGGTTGGTCTGTGGACATATGAGATTGTCTTGATGATTTTAACTAATGTAGGAGGGCCCTGCCTACAGTGGGCAGCAGCGGCTCCTGGGCAAGTGGTCCTGAGCTGTGTAAGAAAGCTATCTCGAAGCATGAGAAGAAGCCAGCAAGATGATCCTCTGCGATTCCTGCTCCAGGTTCCTGCCTCAAGTCCCTGCCCAGACTTCTCTAATGAAGGACTGTGACCTGGAAGTGTAAGCCAAACCGACCCTTTCCTCCCCAAGCTTGACAGTGTTTTATCCCAGCAACAAAATGGAACTAGAAGAGTGTAATGTGTCAGAACTCTGTATAATAGTGCTCAGTTCTGTGCATTTGTGGTTTAGGCATCTGATGTGGGTTTTGGAATGTCTCCTGGAGATAAAGGAGACCACTGTGTATTTACTTTTCCTGGATGAAGGGACTAGAGTTCTCATGTGTTTCTAAAATAGGCAGGAGAGTGTCTAGGCCCAAACTACCCTTCCTCTTATCTGGACTCCAACTCTCTCTAACTCCCTCTAAAGCCCAGGCCCTCCCCTGCCCTAGCTCTTCCCTCTGTGGCTCCACCAATCTCTCTTCCAGAAGTGCCCCCAGATCCTCTCCATGCCCTACCCCAGCTCTCCTCTCCACTTTATCTGCCCTCGCTCTAGCCCCTGCCCCAGGTGACTGAGCATCTTCCATGTGTCAACCACAACCATCCTCCCGAGGATGAGCCTGTCCTTGCTTTATGTCCTCCGAGGCAGCTTCTCTCATGCCTAAAATGAAACCCGAACACCCTTGCCAGATCCATTTATTATGCCCATGGCACCCTAAGGTCCCTGCCCCACCCCCACCCCGTCAAGCAGGCTCCCCCATCTCATCATCCTCTTTGATTCTTGTCTATTTACTTGTGTGCCTGTTGATGGTCAGTCTAACACAGAGATTTAAATTCCAACATGACAGAGGTCTTGTCCACCTGCTCACTGATCTCTGCCCAGAAGTATGGACTATGCAGGGACACCCTGAAGGAATAGGTGAGTGCCACTTCCCACTTTCCAGGTGGGGAAACTGAGATTCAAAGGGAAGACACGCTGTTGAGATGACTCAGCAGGTAAAGACACCTGCTGCGAAGACTGATGACCTGAGTTCAATCCCATGGTATAAGGAGAAAACTGACCTCTGCACATGTGCAGTGGTGCACACACACATACACACACGCACACACACACACACACACACACTAAATAAATTAAAATGAAATTTTAACAATTTTAGACTTGCTCAAAGCCAGCTACAGGAAGGGAACATCCAAGCGGGAATTCAGACTCTTGCTTTGCTTCCAGCTCTAATGATCCCTGAGCTTCACTTCCCAACCTCTCAGGTGCCAGAAGACACAGATCACAGATTCACCCTCCCTGCTCTAAGATACTAGCCAGCAATCTTTGTGATTCAGGGCAGGGGTTGTTTTGTGTGGTGAAATATATATGACACAAAATGTACTGTCCTAACCACTCTTAGGTGTAGAGTTCCATCGGCATAACTATCACCACTCTCCATCTTTAGAACTTATCTTCCAAGAGGCAAACTCTATGCCTATTAAAGACCAACTCCCAGGCTCCTGGCAATGACAGTCCACTGTGAGTCTGTATGATTCTGATGACTCCTAGATACTGCATAAATGGAATCACACAATATTTTATCCTATCGTATGTTTCTTTTTTTAATTTTTAAATTTTTTTAAAATTTATGTATTTATTATTTTTTATGTGTATGAGTGTACTGTCTGCATGTAGGTTGGTGCACCAGTGTCATGCAATGCCATGGAGGTCAGAAGAGGGCGTCGGATTCCCCTAGAACTGGGGTTAAAGACAGTTCTTAGCCACCCTGTGGGTGCTGGGAATCGAACCCAGGTCCTCTGCAAGAGCAGTCAGTGCTCTTAACTGCTAGGCCATCTCTCCAGTTCTGTTTAGTGTGTCTTTACTATTCATCCACATTGTAGAATTCATCCATGTGACAGAATTTCTTGCCTTTTTAAAAAGTTTTTAATATTTTATAGCCAGGCGTGGTGACGCACGCCTTTAATCCTAGCACTCAGGAGGCAGAAGCAGGTGGATCTTTGTGAGTTCAAGGCCAGCCTGGTCTACAGAGTGAGTTCCAGGACAGCTGGGGCTACAGGGAGACCCTGTCTCAAAAAGACAAAAAAAAAAGGTTTTAATATTTTATTAATTATTATTTTTTAAATATGGAAGCTTCACGAATTTGCGTGTCATCCTTGTGCAGGGGCCTCTGCATCATTCCAAGTTTAGTATATGTGCTGCCGAAGCTAGCAGGATTATTATTTTTTTTTTTTATTTATTTTGTATGTGTATGAGTGTACTGTCTGCATGCAGGTTTGTGCACCTGTGTCGTGCAGTGCCGCAGAGGTCAGAAGAGGGTGTCGGATTCCCCTGGAACTGGAGTCAAAGATGGTTCTCAGCCACCATGTGGGTGCTGGGGATCGAACCCGGGGCCTCTGCAAGAGTAGTTGGTGCTCTTAACCGCTAGGCCATCTCTCCAGCCCAGGATTATTATTTTTCATGTGCATGACTATGCCCATGTCACGCAGTGCCCATGGAGGTCAGAAGAGGGTGTCAGATCCCCTGGAACTGGAGTTACAGATGGTTGTTAGCTGCCATGTGAGTGCTAGGAATTGAACCCCAGTCTTATGCAAGAGCAACCAACACTCTTAACCACTGAGCCATCTCTCCAACCCAAATTCCCTGCCTGTATATAGCTGAATAAAGTATATGGGTATGTTGCCTCTTGTGTGTCCATTTGCCAATGGACAGTTGGACTGTTTCCAAACCTTTTGCCATTGAAAATAACACTGTTATGAACATGGATTGCAAGATTCATCAAGTGTCCACTTTGGATTCTTTGGGGTATCTCCCCCGAAGTGGACCTGCTGATTCGTATTCATATGGTGGCTGCATGTTTTCTCTGTTGGGGGACTGCGGCGTTCCTTGCACAGTGGCTTCACTGCTTCACATCCCCAGTAGCAGTGCACAGGTGTCCTGTTTCTCCATCTTATTTTGCTAACATGCTTTGATGGACAGTATGAAAGGGAAGAAGCATCTGCGGAAGCCTGTGACTCCCCAAACACCCATAGCCGGCCAAGACAGAACTGGGTCCCACTCACTCCCCATCCTCCTACCATGGTATGTAGCCAAATGGCTCACCAGGCTCCCTTCCAGATGGTCCCCAGGGGTCAGGACCATTCCTGTTCTGAATTTGCCTTAGTTTCTTTATAGTTTAGATAAAAGCCATTAACCGGAAAAAAACAACCTATTCTTAAGCACAGGCCCCCACTGGGGAGGTGGCTCAGTGGGTAAAATGTTTGCCACAGTGTGAATCCCAGAGTTCAGATTCCCAGAACCCAGGTGGGCATGGCAAACCACCTGTGATTCCAGTTTCGAAAGGCAGAATCAAGGGGTCTCCAGAGCAAGTGGCTGGCTAGACTGGCCACACTGGTGGGCTCTGGAGTTGATTGAGAGCCTGTCTCAGTGGGTAGAGTAGAAGAGCAATTGAGGATGACCCTGACATCGACCTCAGGCCTTCATATGCACACGCGAGCACACACACACACACACACACGCACGCACGCACACACAAACAATGCACGTACACATCAAACACACACACAAACATACACAAAAATGGAAAAGAAGGGGGGGAAAAGTCCCAGGTTCTGGGCTTCCACAGAACAGAGCACATGAACCCTCCTTGAAAACATGTCCTGTCAGGTCTTGGAAATTCCCTGACAGTCACCAGGCCCCAGTCTGTTGTTTACTAGTGGTGAGTATATGGAGGTGTGGGGTGGGGTGGGGTGAGGGTTTGTAGCTTCCTATTTCCTAAGCAGTAAGTGACTCCCGGCAACCAAAGATAGAAATGCTCAAGCTTACAGAGCCAAAAAGAAGCATTTACTACAGTTAGATAGAAGCACCTCCCACATTCCTTTTGGAGCAGAAAGAACATTCCTTTTGGACCTGGGTGCGTCAGGACCCCCCTGGAGGTTTGTTAAAATATTGCAGAGCCTCGCCCTCCAGCATTTCTGACCTGAGTGGTTCTGAGAAAAGGGATTTTTACATCTCAAAGAAGTTCTCAAGTGATACAGAAGCTACTGGGCTGCTGGGCCAAGGACCACATTCTGAAGAGTCCAGGTCTGGGGCTCAGATTCTGAGCATCCCTCCTTTTATGAGTTCCTAAGGCAAGGGAGCAGATGCTGCTGGAAGAAGAACTTAAGACTCACAGAACTTGGAGGGAGCACAAGGGCATAAGCCTGAGCATTTCCAGACTGATTTTGCAGGTAGCGACTCTAGTAGATTTCTGGAGAGATGGCTCAGTGGTTAAGAGCACCGACTGCTCTTGCAGAGGACCCGGGTTCGATTCCCAGCACCCACATGCCTGCTAAGAACCATCTTTAAACCAGGCGTGTGCAGTGCATGCCTTTAATCCCACGCAGATCTCTGTGAGTTCAAGGCCAGCCTGGTCTACACAGTGAGCTCCAGGCCACCTGGGGATATAAGGAGACCCTATCTCAAAAAAAAAAAAAAAGTTTTATAGTTTCTAGAATGTTCCATTCTGCACTGTACTCCCACCTTTACCAGAGCCCTGCTACTGTTATTGTGCACAAAACAACCAGGGTCCAAAGGGACGAAGCATCCCAACATGACAGCCCTTGCAGACTTCATGGAATGAGTATGTGTGGGATGTGTACAAAGTTCACAGTGCCAGGCTTGGAGGAAAAACAAGAGAGGGGTCCCACCCCATGGGAACCTACTCCAAGCCCAGAAGTCAAGAATGCCACATGTGTTGGCTACTGCCACAAGAGGCCGTATCTGATGGCTCTGGGGTATCCTTCCCACTCTCATTCAGCATGGATCACTCTTTTTATTACATGCATACTTTCCATGATCCCAACCCCATTGCACTCTGATGGCTCCCAGTCCTCTCCCTAGGCTAAAGATTGTATAAGCAGCTCCTGCCACCTCACAGGACATATTCAGTGAGGTCTGCATGGAGGAGTCCAACATCTGCTCTAATCTGTTACTAGAGGGGATGTTCTCATTTGCCCAATCCATGTTACATGGATGCCCTCTGGCTTCCTCCTTCATCCTAAATGTTTGAAAGCATGCCTCCTCTCTTCAGCAGTCTGACCAGTATCTTCTATTGATTTGGTCAAGACTTTTTTCCTGGGGCTGGAGAGATGGCTCAGCACTTAAGAGCATTAGCTGCTCTTGGAAAGGACCAGGGTTTAATTCTCAGCACCTAGCTAACAATGATGTGATTCCAGGGGATCCGACATCCTTTTCTGAGCTCCACAGGTACTTGCATGACATGGGTGCACTTACATGTAGACAATACACTCATACACATAAAATTAAAATGATACTTAGAATATTTTTAAAAGACTTCCTTCCTGAAGTCAGTGTAATATCCTCCAACTAGGCTTCCTGTCTTCATCTCATGACCTAAAAGCCATCCTCTAAAGCACCATTCTAACCAAGTCACACATTGGTTGTCCAAGTATCCACCCATCTACCCAGCCATTTGTCCATCCGCCCTCCCACATGTCCACTCACCCATCCATCCATCCAACCATCCATCCATCCATCCATCCATCCATCCATCCATCCTCACATCTACTCAGCCATTTGTCCATCCATTTGCTCATACATCCACTCATCCATCATCCACCCACCCAACCATCCATCCTAGTATTCCTTCATAGAACAAATAATCATTGACTGCCCATTATATGGAAGGCTCTACATGCTATGCCAGCCCTAAGGGTCAAGTTGCTTTTAGTCTCATGAGGGAGGGGACTGGGTAAATGAAGCAAGCTCATAGAAGAGCATAGGATTTTGAGCAACTCCTTTGGAGGTAACTTGATTCAGTGTGGAAAGGCTTTCTGAGCAGCGGCAGTCAGATCAAGACCAAGAGAAGGAGGAAGGTCTGCCCAAGCAGAGGGAAGTTTCTACCTATGGAAAATGTGTGCATGGCAGTGAATGGAAGAGGGAGACAATGAGTGCCTTTGGGGCACTGAAAACAGGTATGAGACAGACGCGGCCCAAGCGGAGACAAAGAGGCTATAACTAATTAGAAGGCAACTGAGAAATAGGGGGAAATGGGGAGATTCTTCAATGCCTGGTCCTTAAGGCTCTCAAAATTATTCTAAAGGTTAGACAGGGAAAGAGTGGGTGGGTGGGTTGATGGGTTGGGATAGCTGAAAAGCCAGATGAGTGACTGGGTAGAAAGGTGGATGAACCGGTGGGAAGGGAGGTGAGTGACAGATGAATGGGTAGACAGACTGACTGACGGCTATGTTGATACATGAGGGGTAGGTGGATAGGGAGACAGTGGGAATGGAGGAGAGGATGGCTAGATGGGTGGGAACCCTGGGGCCGAGTGCTGAAGTGGTGAAGTCACTCACAGAAACAAGAAAGTGTGGGGGGGGGGAGGCATCTCCAAGGCCTCGTCTCTGTTCTGGTGGCCTGAGCTGGACAGAGTCGGCATCACAGTCAGCTCTCCTTTCTACCACATCTAAGGATGGGCGGCCCCAGGCGGAAGCAGTATCTTTCCTTTCTCTGTCTGGGATCCTTCTGGACCTTCATCCTCAAAAAGCAAAGACCATACTGGACAGAGAAGTGTTGTGCAGGTGGGAAACAGATGAGATGGGCAAGCGGGGCCACAACTGCCGAGAGTCATCCCACCTCGAGACAGAACAGCGGGGCCAAAGACGAACCTGCCCTGCCCACAGGGATGTGCTGGACGGGCTCTACACTCTGCCGGCCGTCGCTTCCCTTTACTCCACGTTCTGATCAAGATCACCACTGAGCAAACAGTTTCAGTCTCTGGCTCAGCTGAGCTCCAACTTCACAGATGCCACTTCACAGGGGCCCACTGGCTTTGTCCTGGGCTAACCTTCCACTCCTGGAGGGTGGTCCGCCAGACTTACCTACTGTGCACCCAGTCCTTGGTCTCCCATGGTGGAGGGACACGCAGGAATGGATGCAGGGCCCCAGGAATGGAAATGGCACTTTATCATCTACCTAAGAAATAGAGAACTACACCCAAAGTGACTCAACAGCTAGCGGCAGACCTCTAGACACATGCTGATCACGGAAGAGGTCATCAAGGCTTTTAATGACCAGGAGAAATTAAGCCCCAGCAGGAAAGAAGTACCTCCTTGATAGACACTGGTTCCAGGTGGGGGCAGAGGAGCCGAGAGCAGGATTTCTCCTGGCGCATGAACAGTTATCTTCCCCTGGCACCCGCTCTTCTGCACGGTGCACTGGGCGCGCACCCAGACAGTTCCTCCTACTGCCAGGGACTTCTCACCACCTCAGCCCACAGAGCTGGGGGTTTCCTGCATGCTTACTTCCCTCCCCTGAGCTGGGCAACCATCCATGCACTTAACACAGGCAACTTCCAGTCCTCAGAAGGCTCATTTCAGAGGAATTTCCCCTTGGGGAAGAGGCAGAAATTAGCTTTTCCCCTTAGTTCCCATTTTCCCCCAAGTAGCCTCAGTCCCACAGTGACAAAGACAGTTGACTTATTTCTAAAAGCCTGTAACAGTTTCAAAGTTGAGCTCACCAAATCCCTGTAAGTTGGGCTGGGCTGGCCTTGCTAAGGCATTTCACAGAACCTGAATTAAGCCCGGAGAAGCGGAATCAGTTCCCCAAATTCAAGATGGATGTGAATCCAGACCGAGGGCAGCCCAGGAACCAAATTAACTGCCTTAAAAATAAAACCCACAGCTGGGTGTGGTAGTGCACACCTTTAATCTCAGCACTCGGGAGGCAGAGGCAGGCAGATCTCCGTGAGTTCAAGGCCAGCCTGGTCTACATAGAGAGTTCCAGGACAGCCAGAGCTACAGGAAGACCCTGTCTCAAAAAAAGACCAAAAAATAAAATAAAATAAAATAATCTACAAACAAGAGCAAGGTACACACTTGACCCTGACCCCACACACAGAAATATATACACACATGCATGTGAACTGTGAAACTTCCTCCAAGCAATGCTTACCTTAACACTTGCCATCCACGCTGAGATTTTTCTGTTCTATTTCATTTTACACACAAGTGAGTTAGTGTGTGAACTATCCAGTCCTGTGCCTCTATTCCCTGGGTTCTCACAGCTCCAGGAAGGTGGCGAGGTCTCTCTAGTCAGTCGAGGGGCAGACAGGGAGCCACCAGCTTCAGGAGCTCCAGGACCGAGGAAGTCCTTTGCGACAGAACCTGACAGGAGTCAGCTCTGACTCTGCCCACCCAGCTGCGCTTTACCCTCAAACCACAAGCAGCTGTGCAGCTGCAGGGTCTCCCTCCTGTATTCCCACAGGAGAACCTCCCAGCTCGTCTGAGGCTACCCATTCCCGAGCTGAGGCAGAATCATGTGAACTCCAATCTGGTGTCAGGCTGGGCGGTTGCCGAGGAACCACACGCCAGCCGGAGGATGAGGAGCGGCTCGCTTCACACATCCTCCACCCTCCGGGCTTTCTACAAACCCCAGGCAGCCCACAGCTGCCGATGTTAAGACAGGAAATGGGGCAGGTGCTCTGCAAGTGGGGGTATCAGGAAGAGTGGGATGCCAGTTCTCAGACCAGCCCTGAGCACCTACCAGACACCAGGAGAGACAGAACATTGAACCCCTCTGCACCATGATTACTGACTTAGGGCAGACAGTGGCAAAGACAAACAGGCAAGAGGAAAGAACAGGGAGAGCAGGCTGCTTGTCCTCCTACCCTCATACCGTTACCTTTCCTCTCAGCAGACAGCTGGGTTAGTGGATTTCAGCCCTAGCCACCTGCAAAAGAAAACACCCCAGAGCCTAAAACAAAACAAAATAAATACCAGGTCCCATCTCAGGCTAATTTAATTGTTCTAAGAAATTCCCTGGATGAAAAGTGTATGAGCAAACGGGACCTGCTTCACAGACTCACAGGGCATGGATGTGGGGGTCAAGGGCAAGATAAGGATGTGTGACCCCTGAGCACAGGGCCCCATCCATGAACTTTCCCTGCCCTCAGGAGCCATCATGAAACCCTCCGCTGTCCACTGGCCTGCTGTACTGCACAGTGCAAGGCGTGGGAGTTCCCTAGTCAAGCCCTCATTTACAGGTAGGGGAAACTTGGGCGCCAAGGGCCAGAGGCTCTGGACAGAACCTAACCACTAACGATGACTAAGCTGTGACTGAAGCAAGCTGCGGAGGTCAGGAGCCTTATTCTCTTGGCTTAATGACCTCCCTCTAAAACGGGCACCTTGGAAGCCCCTCGCGGGATAGACCTGGATCCAGAAGCCCAAGGACACCACACATGGGGGCACGAGGGGGTACGAAGGGGCATGAGTTCACCTTGTTCTACAGGGTGGTGTGTGGAAGCCATCTTCTCCAGAGAGTGAATTGCTATTATCATGTAGAGGACTGTGTTAGTTAAAGGTCCTTCCAAGAAATGCCACCACATAACTGGCCTTTCAACCATCACCTATGGTAATTATTACTTGGAGGTTTTAAGTTTCAGCAAGTCTGCCACTTGTTCTGGGGTAGCAGTCTGCTCTCAGAGTCAGTTGTTAGGCCCAAGGGGAGGGGTGCACTTGGCTTTCCCAGATGTTGTGTGCTGGAGGGCAGAGTGTAGGACTGACAGTGACTACCTGACTCCCCCCACCTGGCCAAAGAGAGCCAGCCCCTCCGACCTTCTCCACAGGGCAGTCTAGCCAAACAGGACACACAGATACTTGTCATCCATACCATCACACGTATGCCTTCAGGGGCCACTAATGGCACTGTGACCTCCCAGACAAGCAATGTTGTCCAGAAAACGTCCCTGACTTCTGCTAGCAGGTGCACCAACCTTTGCCCAGAACAGGAGCCCCCTCCCCCAGCACCTTTCCTACTGGGACTTGGATAGGCTGACAGGGGGTCATCTTAGCCCATGCAGTCAGAGAAAACAGAGCCCTTGACCATTCTTTGGTGCTGGGGTTTTGTCTTGAAAGGTGACATTACTCACTCGCCTCATGGATCCCAGAGGCTCCACAGCCCCTGCCCTCCACAAACCTACAATTATATAAAAGCAGAGCGCGTGCGATGCCCTGAGCATCAAGAGAGGCATGGCCCCACCCTCATCTCCAGGCTCTTGCCCTTCAGCCAAAGAACAGCGTTGATGAGCTATGAACAAATGAGACTTGGAGCAGACACTGCCCGGGAGGGATGGGAAGATGGAGGACGGAACGGGACCGATACCTGCTTCACTATTTTCTCTCTCCCTCCCTCTCACACTCTTCCTCCCTCAGTTTTACTTTTTAATTAATTATTTATTTATTTATTTATTTTGGTCTTTTTGAGACAGGGTCTCCCTGTACCCTAGCTGTCCTGGAACTCACTCTGTAGACCAGGCTGGCCTTGAACTCACAAAGATCCACTTGCCTCTGCCTCCCAAGTGCTAGGATTAAAGGTGTGCAGTACCATGCCCGGCTATTTAATTTTTTTTTTTTTTTTGAGGTGCAGTCTCTTTACGTAACTCTGGTGACCTGAAACTTGACTATGTGGCCCAGGCCGGCTTTGAACTCATGATTCTGCTGCCTCAGCCTCTGAAGTGTGAGGATTATAGTTCTGCATCACCACACCCGGCTGAGTGTGTCTGTCTCTCCACTGTACCCCTACCCCTGTCAGTGACTGCGGTTGTGAAGGACCGTGGACCCTGCTGGGCTAGCAGCCCCAGAAGGTGGGACTTGAGCCCTGGCTGTCCTCTCGTGCCCAGCTATAAACATCTGCTCTTGGGACCTGTCTCTGAAGAGCTGGAAACTTTCCTCAGGTGCTCTGGAGCCCACTGGCTGCCCCTTGTTTTGATGTAGGACTCTGTTCTACAGAGTCCTAGGCCACAAGGCTTTCAGGTACCCACCATTCTCCAAGCCCCCAAGTTCCAGGCTGTTTGGGAGGCAGCACAGAGAGCTCCCAGGGTCTGCACTGGGCTGGTAACTCTATGCAAGGTCTCCAACACCATGGCAGTAACTCGGGTTCTGACCTAGACCTGGAGGTCAAGTCCAGCACTGCCACTTCCCGTGACCTTGAGAATCATATACTCTGATGACCAGTGAACTTTGTGAAGGTCCAAAGAGGTGAGAATCCAGCAAGTGGGTGGCACTTTGTCGGTCCTGGAAAAGAGCTAGTGAGATAATAATGATGATGGTGATGGTGATGGTGATGGTATCACCACTAGAAGAGCTAGAAGTTCCTGCCCCACAATTTGACTACCTTGATAAAGGCCGAGGATGGGAAGGCCAACTTGGGAAGCAAAGACGGAGCACCTCCTATTCCCAGCAGAGATTTGAGGTATTCAAATTACTCCACCAATTTGAGGCTAATCAGGGTGGAGACCGAGGGACTCCCCAGGGGCTCTAACAATGCAAGCAAGCAGGTCTGTCTGGAGTTTAACTGCAGGGATCCTTTTCCGGCATGTGTCCCCATTAGCTATGTGTTAGCTAGCACAGGCTTATATCCAAGCAGTGCTAAAAAGGTCACCTGGACACCTGGTGTGCTGCAGGCTCGAAAGGGGCCAGGTGTGGATTAGGGACGGCTCTGCTGCAGGTGACAAGAATGGAGATGCCTCACTTCCGCAAGAGCCCAACACCAGCACCTTCCAGGGAAGACGGAGAAGAGCCTGGGCAGCTCAGCATCTAGAAGAGCTGATGCACCTCCTGAGCATGTGCTGTCAACAAGGGACTGCCTTCTCTATTTTTAACTTAAAAAAATTATTGTGTGTGCATGGGCCCACGGTGCGTACGGAAGTCAGAAGACAACTGTGCAGAGTTGGTTCTCTCCTTCCACATGGGTTCACATGCTGTTAATTCTCACATCACTCCTATGCAACAAGCCTGTCCTTGCTTTATAGATGAGGGGCATGAGACTCAGAGACAGAAATCAACTTGCCCAGGGCCACACAGTTGGTAAGCAGACAGGCTATGGTTTGAACACAGGGCTGTTTGACTCCAAAGATAGGACTCTAGGACATTGGATTTTCTGGTCCTACTGCTACTATAACAAAATGCCACAAACTGAGCTGCTTAAAAAAAAACAAAAAAACAGCCGGGTGTGGTGGTGCATGCCTTTAATCCTAGCACTCGGGAGGCAGAGGCAGGTGGATCTTTGTGAGTTCAAGGCCAGCCTGGTCTACAGAGAGAGTTCCAGGACAGCTGGGACTACAAGGAGACCCTGTCTCAAAAAGACCAAAAAAAAAAAAAAAACCACACAAGTTTCTCTTCTTACACTTCTGAGAGTCCAAAGTGTGATGCGGCTCTTACTGGGTTAAAATTGACATGTTACAGGGCTGTATTCCTTTGGGGAGGGTATTGGAGGAATACACTGGTCTTTTCCAGCTTCTAGAAGCTTCCAGTGTTCCTTGACTGTGGACATCTTTCCACTCCCAGAGCCTTCAGTGCTGGACTGTAATGCTCTGTATTTATTAACTGCCCAACAAAGACCATGACAGCAGGTCCCTCTCCTGCCTCCCCTTTACATGTTCAAGGGTCCTTATGATGAGCTGGGCCCATCCAGATGGCACACGATAGTCACCTGGATTTTCTTTTTCTGTCTTTTTGAGACAGGGTCTCCCTTTTAGTCCCAGCTGGCCTGGAACTTACTATGTAGACCAGGCTGGCCTTGAACTCACAGAAATCTGACTGCCTCTGCCTCCTGGATGCTGATTAAAGGCATGCGCCGGGGGCTGGAGAGATGGCCTAGCAGTTAAGAGCGCCGACCGCTCTTGCAGAGGACCCAGGTTCGATCCCCAGCACCCACATGGCGGCCGAGAGCCGTCTGAGACTCCAATTCCAGGAGAACTCCAGCTCCAGGGGAATCAGAGACCCTCTTCTGACCTCCGCGGCGTTGCATATCACGGGTGCACAGACTTGCATGCAGACAGTACATTCATACACATACGGAAATAAATAAAAATAAATAAAAAAATAAAGGCATGTGCCACCATGCCTGGCAGTCACCTTGTTTTACGATCAGCTGATTAGCAACCTTAGTTCCTTCTCTCTGTAACCTTAATTCCTCTTTGCAAAGGTAACACAGTCACAGGTCCTGGGGTTAGGAACTGGACATCTTGGGTGTCTGGAACAGTAGCCTCTGGATGCCTATTAAATGCCCTGCCAGCAGGGCTCCAGGACAGCTGGGACTAAAGGGAGACCTTGTCGCAAAAAAAAAAAAAAAAAAAAAAAAAAAAAAATCCCCTGCCATAGACTCATAGTCTTAGGCTCCTAAGGAGGTGGAAAGCTTGACCAGTGAGTATTCAGGATCACTTGGTGTGCAATCACGGGACCAGCTTTTGGATCCCAGGACCCGCATACCAAGTCAGGCATCCACAATTGCCTATGAAAGAAATTATTTTTTAATTAACTTATTTTTTTATGTGTATGAGTGTACTGTCTGCATGTAGGTTTGTGCACCCGTGTCGTGCAATGCCGAGGAGGTCAGGAGAGGGCGTCGGATTCCCCTGGAACTGGAGTTAAAGACGGTTTTTAGCCGCCATGTGGGTACTGGGACTTGAACCCGGGTCCTCTGCAAGAGCAGTCGGTGTTCTTAACCTCTAGGCCATCTCTCAAGCCCCATGAAAGAAATTTTTTAAAATGATCCATTTCCCAAACAAAAATGCCTTGAAGTCTAGCTACAGATGAACAGAAAATACCAGACCCTCCCACTAATACCTGCAAGTCTAGCTGTTCCTACCTAACTAGAAGTTTAGGGTAGAAAATTGTTAACAGCCAAGCTTGCCTAACAACCTGAAGACCTGACCAGTTCATGTGGCTGAAAAGCTTTGAAATGAACAGGAGAAAAACCCGTGTGCGGTCTTTGTTGGGCAATTAATAAGCACAAGTGGCAGATGACATGTATAATTGTACCCCCTGATAACTTAGGTACAATTGAGGAAAAGGAGGAAGGGACCCACATTCAGGGTTATAAAAATTGTTCTCTGTGCTTCAGTGCCTTGCCTCTTTAATCTAGATTGGTGTCTGACCTCACAAGGTCGGAAAATAAAGTGCTTTTTCAGCACTGAGTCTCCAGTGCTCGTTGTTAGGAGTGTGGGGGATGTCTTTGTTCCTCACCCTGTAACTCCAACTCCAAGGAACCTGACCCCCTCTCCTGGTTTCTGAGCCTATGTGTGCATGCGTATACACACACACACACATACACACACACACACACACACACACACACACACACATAAAAGAATCTTCTAGGCATTAAGTTCAGGAGGTTGTTATGACACGCACCAAAGCTTTCTGGCCCTGCTGTGATATCTGCTCCTCTACACGGTCCTTCCTGAGCCCAGAGGGTGAGCCACCTCTTCATCACTCCTATCTATCCATTTCACCTTTCTCTGGGTCTTTTTCATCCTTCCCTGGATGATCTAAGATTCTAAAGGGTGAGCCCATTCTTTCATTATGACCATGAGAACTGGGCCTCTGCTCTTCACATAGAGATGTGACAGTGAGTTCCAACAACCGGTAGGTGCAGAACATGGGTACCCAGGATGAGCACTTTTATGCCTTAAGCTACTGGTATGTGCAAGACACTGGGCTTTTCACAGGCTGCTCCTGCAGGGCAGAAGCCTTTCTTACGTAGGGTCACACAGCTGGCAAGTGGCAGTGCTGGATTAAGCTGGAGTCTGAGTCCAATATGTTTTAGTAACTCAGTGTCATTCATGAGAATGCGAATGATGACATCTGACTTCTGAATGTCCACATCCCTTTATTTAGTCTGTAGTTCTGAAGACGGAACCCACAGTCTGCGCATGCTAGACCAGACTCTACCACTGAGCTGTATCTCCAGCCTCCCACCTCAGCCCTTAGACAGTGAGTGGGGTAAGGAAGGAGGAGCTGAGTCTGTTTTCTCCTCTGCCAGGGAAAATGTACACCAACTATGTCAAGTGTCTGAGTGAATAAGTGACTCTAAATGTGGCTGAAACTAAAGTCACATGCTAACAAACAGGATATAGATGAGGAGATAGGAAGAGGGTAGGTTTGGACTCAAAGTGTGTAGGTAGCTGGGCCTGGGTGAATATGCATCACACCAAAACCCTGCTGCCCAGACAGGAGGGTCTATGGTCTGAGGAGGTGGAAGCTGTCTGAACATCCTTCCTGTTTCAGGCCAGAGCAACCCCAGGCCTTGAGGTTGTCACGGAAACCCGGGTCTGCCGCACTCCCCCCCCCCCTGCACACCAGAGAGCTCCATCTCATCAATTAATAACCCCATGACAAGTCATCCAAGTGCGGGCAGCAGGCCTCTTGCAAGCAAACCTAATTCTCTAGGGAACTAAAAGCCACCGAGATACTCACTCATTACACTTAACCTTGGGCCACCTGCTAAAGTCTGTTTTCCCAAATTAAAATTACTCTCTTCCTAGCTTCTCCCTCATGTTTTTGAAGGCATGAGATTGCCAGAGTAGGGGATTGATGCCTTAGAGGTTCCTAGGAAACCGATGCTGGAAAATCCACCATGTAGGATGCCTGCTTCCTCAGTCCTGATGCAGGACTAGATATGCTGACAGGACCAGAGACTGATGACTCCGGGATCAAGTTCTCGACATGCACACATGTCTTACTGCTGGTCCTCACTTGGAAGAAAGCTTTTCATCTTTGTTCAAGATGAGTTAATTCATGGTACCCAGAGGAAGGAAAAAGGGAGGAAGGGAAGGAGAGAGGCTAGAGATACAACTTAATTGGTGGAAAGCTTGCCTGGGATAGATAAAATTCTGGGTTCCGTCCCTTCCCTAGCACTGCATAAAACCAAGCACGGGGTCACATGATTGTAATCCCAACACTGGGAAGGCAAAGGCAGGAGGATCAGAAGTCTAAGGTTATCTTCAGCTGCACAGCTAGTTTGAGGCTAGCCTTGACTCCCTCAGACCCTGGAGAGATGAGCGAGAATGAATCATGTTACGGATCCAAGATGGTTGCAATCTACTTCACTCATCTCGCTGGGAGCAGGAGTCTACATTCATGTCCCCTCTGGGGCTTGGTAGGCTCTGTGATGACTTGACCAATAGAATAAAGCAAAAGCACTACAGATCCAGGCTCTGAGTCTAGACGCTCCACTTCCTGTCTCTGGGGATAGTCATTGTTGAGAGCCAGACTGAGGGAAGCTCAGCAACCAAGACCAGGACTGACAGCCCCAGCTGAGCCTCCAGCTGATAGCTGGGACCAGCCTCCCGGCATGCAAGTGTGTGATCGAGTCCCACATGGGCGAACTAAGTGATGCCCATGCATAGATCAAGCATCCTGCGAGGCCTGTCCAAATCTCAGGCTTTGAGCCACATCAACAAGCATTCTTCTGAGCTCTTCTTATCTTTTATTTCTTTCAAATGATATTTTCATTAATTCTTTGAGAATTTCACGCCATGAATTTTATCATGTTCATCCCTGCATCTCTTGTAACTCTTCTCAGGTCCACCCCCATCTCCCTACTACCCCAACTTTGTATATTCTCTCTCTCTCTCTCTCTCTCTCTCTCTCTCTCTCTCTCTCTCTTTCCATATAACCCATCAAGCCTAGTTTGTGCTGTCCATATACCATATACTCTTGGGTACGGGGTCATCCACTGGATGTCAACCGCCCGGGGGCCACACCCTTCAAGAAAACTGACTCTCCCTCCTGAGAAGCCGTCAACTGTCCACAGCTCCTTTCCTGTCTTCAAAGTTGTTTCCTGTGCAGCAGTGGCTAACAAGGATATTAGTATTATTCTCTCCCAAACCACTTTAGGGCCTACCATGCACTGCGTTCATTTGCAAGGTTATTTGATTTTAATTTCTGTAGCAACTCTGTCGGGTGGGTATTATCTCTATTTCCCTGGATGACACAAGGGCTCAGGAAAGGAAAGCACATTGATTGAGGCCAGCCAGCTGAAATAGGAATTTGGATTCTAATTGCTGCCATGGTGGGCACATTCTTCTGGTTCTTGTTCCCGGTGGATGAGTCTTCTCTCCGTCCACTGGGCACTGCACCCAGAAGGTCCAACATCCTCACCCTGCCTGGCCAGGCCCCATTCCCCTCTGTTCACAGCATGACATGCCCAAAGGCATTCCTGTGTGCTAATACCAGGACAGAGCATTTGTTCCCTGCCTTCGCTGAGCCTAAGACTCCCCTCCTCTTCCCCTAGCCCTGGCGGCGCATTTATCCATCCCCGCCCTTCTGTCCAGATAGAGGACCAGGGGCACTGCTTTCTCGCTGGTCCATTTGATTGCCAGGGTCGGGAGGATGTGAGGGGATCCTACCGACTGCTTGTGGGCCAACTTTCCCTGGGTGAAGGATGAGGAGGTGGGCACTACTTGGGTCTCAGTTTAGTGTCTGAGGTGCGCCCAGCACCCTCAGGAAGAAGGGCCACACAGATTAGGGGGAAGGACAGAAAAGGTTCCAAATGCAATCTCTGGGTCCCTGGAACTCGGCTCGGGAAATGAAGGGTTAGCAGTCTTACACGTTTTTTGCAGGCTAAGTAATAACCAGGTGGCCACGGAGCCAGCCGCGGGGGCGGCTGCTAAACCCGGTGGCGACCACAGGCGGAGACACCCGACCCGGGAGAGGGACCGGGACAGACGCCGAGTGGCCTTGTTCTGCGGGTCCGGCAGGCACTCGGTGCCGGCTGGGGGTGTGCCCGCCTCCGCCGAGCACACGCTTTGCGCGTGGCCGCTGCCGCACCCGCACCCGGTTCGCGCGCACACTTGGCGGACGCGGACCCGAGCCCGCGCTCCGGGGTCTCGCCAGGGAGGGCGCGGAGCTGGCGGCTGGAACCCAGGACCCGGCCTCGACCCCCACGCGCTTCTCCCGACCGTGGCCACAGCAGGCGGCTTGGCTGGCGGGGACACTTACCTGAGTGGCGACAGTCGGGGACTCGGGACGCGGTGTCGCTGCGTGGTGCCCGCGCTGCGTTACTGCCGGCGTGCACGCGCCGCCAGCGAAAGCCCGGGGACTCCGGCAGGCTGGACCCTCCCTCCTGGGCAGCCCGGGCCACGTCGGGAGCGATTCATCCCGCTCCCAACCCCGGACGGGCACAGCCAGACCTGCCGGTCCACGCCCTGCAGTTCACTCTAACCGCAGGCCACGGGCGAGGCTCCTGCACTAGGGCCGAGGTGGCCAGAGCGCGCGCCGGTCCGGAGGTGCAGCGTCCCCCGCCCCCGCCGCCAGCATCCCGACCTGGAGACTCGCTCCCTCCACCGAGGGCGTGGAGGGGGCCGGCTGCCAAAGGACGAGGGGCCTTCTGCAGCCACAGGCCTTCCTGAGGTGCCGCCTGACAGCCATACACCCGGAGTGGGAAGGCGCAGAAGGGTGGACACAGTAGCCTTTCTGCGTTCACCTCCTGTCACCAGCACGGGCATATTAGTGGCCACACAGTAAATGCGGGGGAGGGGGGGGTCAGTGTCCTGGGCCTTTCTCTACCTTTCCTGAGCTCAGTCTTTCTCCTGCAGGGCCTCCCACTCTTTCCTAGGGCTCGCTGCCTTGTGGACCACCCTGCCGTAGTGCCAGATGCCATCTCTATGTGCCCAGCACTGTTAAATGTAATAACTTGTTTAATCCTCAGACTCTGGGATAGATACTCTTATTTTCCTGTTACATAAGGAAGAATGAGACACTGGGAGATCACATAGCAGGCCCAATGACACCCAGCTGTTGTATGGGTGCACTGGGATTCACATCTGCATCGTCCTATGCCACCTTACCTGTGCCCTCAGCAGTCTGCTCTTTCAGACCTTGGCTCCTTGCCCCAAAAGACTCTTCACCTCTCTGCCTGAATTCACCCCAGTTTCAGGACTCAAAAGTCACCTCTGGGCTGGAGAGATGGCTCAGAGGTTAAGAGCATTGGCTGTTCTTGCAGAAGACCAGGGTTGGAATCCCACAGCCACATGGTGGCTAACTACCGCGTGTAGCTCTAATTCCAGGGGAACCTACACTCTCTTCTGTTCTTCTTGGGCCCTGCATGACATGGATGCACTTAACACACATGCAGGCATGATGCTCATATACATAAAGAAATTTTAAAGTCGCCTATGCTATGGATCCTTCCTGATTGCCTCAAGAAACATGGGCCTCCCTGGGAGCCCTTCCCAGCATTCTTTGTGATGCCTGCCAGGATCAACGGCACACGTTGCCTGCTTGGCCCTTGCTCCTGGGCTGGGGGTGCTGTTTCCCCATTCCCCATTTATGACGTGAATGTCAGGAACTGGTTGGTGGGAAATCTGCAAAGCTTTTATGTGGCACAGATAGATGGTGTGCTGGATAGCTTTATTGTCAACTTGACACACCTGGGTTGAGGGAGCCTCAATTGGGGAATTTGTTCCATTGGACTGGCCTGGGGCCACATCTGCGGAGTATTGTCTTGATTGTTGGGCAATGTGGGAGGGTCCAGCCTACTACTGGTGGTGCCACTCCATGGCAGGTTGTTGTGTATCATATAAGAAGGCAGGCTGGGCATGGGCCAGGGGAGCAAGCCAGTGAACAGCATTCCTCCATGGCCTGTGCTTCAGCTCCTGCCTCCAGGTTCCTGCCCTGAGTTCCTGCCTTGGGCTCCCTCAGTGATGAACTGTGACCCAGGATATGTGAGCTGAATAAATCCTTTCCTCCCCAAGTTGGTAGTGGACAGTGTGTTTTGTTACAGCAATGGAAAAGCAAACTAGAACAGATGGCTTGGGTAGGGATCAAAAGTAAACAGAAAAAGAGGCTGAGGAGGGACAGAGGACAGCCATCTTAGCTGCCACCAAGCCTTCTGGGTAGCCCAGAGCTGTGAGACATGGCCTCTAGGTGAGCCTGGATAGAAATGGAGGTTGCAGAAAGACACAGAAATACTGTAGAAGGGGAGGCGGAGTGGTAGGGAGGAAGGGGTTGTTTTCCTACTGGTGCTGTCAGAGGTCATGTCAGCCTCCTCCTTGGCTTCCTATTTGGCTTCCCCTTCTGCAACATCTGCACTAGTCATGCCTGGAAACTACATCTGTTTTTAAAAAGCTTTTACTTTTGTGCGTCTCTGTGTGTAGAGTGGATAAGTATGTGTGCATGCTTATGTGTGCATGCAGGTTGCTTGTGGGAGCGTTTGTGAGTAGAAAGGCTGCGTGTCTTCCTCATGCTTGCACAGCTGCCACCTGAACTGAGCAATGTCCCCAGCCTGCCCCTGCATTTTTATTTTTTTATATATTTATTATTATTTTTTACAAATCTTTTTGGGATAGGGTCTCCTTGTAGTCCCAGCTGGCCTGGAACTTGATCTGTAGACCAGGCTGGCCTTGAACTCACAGAGATCTGCCTGCCTCTGCCTCCCAAGTGCTGGGATTAAAGGCGTGTTCCACCATGCCAGGGCCACACTGAGTGTAGTTTAGAATTTGACTTTGAAAGCCAGAGTGTCTGAGTTAATCAATCTTTTAGCCACTTTATGACCATTTCCTTGTCTGTAAAATGGATCAATATTTGAGGCTAAAGGTGTATGCCACTACACCCGCTCCTTTCCTTCCATTTTAAGACAAGGTCTCACAAGTAGTCTGAGCTAACATAGACCTTATGATCTGCCTGTGTTAGCTTCCCAAGTGCTGGATCCCAGGCCTGCCCCACTGCACTTGACTTTTCCTTTTCCTTTGGATGTTACTGTGTTTTTAGTGCTTATATCTGAGACTTCTGTGCAACAAGTAGTTTTATTCTCTCCATTTCACAGATCAGAATACTGGGATGCTGAGAATTGCCTGCAGATGCTTAATTTCCAACTGACCCACCTAGAACTTAAAAGAGTTCTTACCCTAAGGCTGCTACTGGAAGAATTATATTCTACCTTCTGGAAAGAAGGCTGTTCTAAAGGCCACTGTCAGGTGCTAATCCTGGCTTCTGAGTCTTGCAGGCTTGAAGAAAAGTTTATTACAAAGTAAGCCGGGCGTGGTGGCACACGCCTTTAATCCTGGCACTTGGGAGGCAGAGGCAGGTGGATCTTTGTGAGTTTAAGGCCAGCCTGGTTTACAGAGTGAGTTCCAGGACAGCTGGGGCTACAGGGAGACCCTGTNGTGTCTCGAAACAGACCAAAAAAAAAACAAAAATTCTTACTGATGTTAAGGCTGTGTAACATCAGTATATACACATAAATTGGTTTGGGTGGTAGTTGTTTTGTTTTTGACACAGGATCTCTGTAAACCCCATCTGGCCTGGAACTCACCACTTTGTAGCCAGAAGCTGTCATCTCCAGATCCTCAGATCTGCCTGCCTCTGCCTCTTAAGTGCTAGGATTAAAGGTATGGACCACCACTCTTGGCAACAAAGTTTATCATAAATTACATACAGCCGCCTGTCACAGATCACTAATTTTTGACATGCTTATGTATTGGTATCAACCTGTGCTTGCAGCTGGCAGGTGATTGTAGCTCTAAAGCGAGGTTCATACTTTGTAAAGAAGAGAAAGGATAACAAGTAGAAAATTTATGTCAGACATGAATGACTACCAAATCAGATATTTGTGAATATGTGCATGGATGGTCCTCCAGTTTTTTTATACTGTTCACATGTATTGGTCTCATTATGGCATTGCTATATTAATGACACCACAAATCACCCAATACCACTCTTAGTTTATAATTACTAACATTTTCTCCACACTCTTATTTATTTTGCTTTTGTTTTTTGAGACAGTACCCTTTAACAAGTTCATCCGTGAGCTGATGTACCATTACGTTCAGTCCTAACATGTCAGCCATGCTGGTCTCGAATTGAAATCATCGTGAGATATAGCATCTTGCCTGCTTTCTGCCTTCTAGTCTGGTAGTTCCAAAGGTGTAATCCAAAGCTAACATTACACGTACCACCCCATCACTCGTTGCAAATGGTATAATTGACTAAATTATATTTCGGTACCATCATTTAAATCTATGAAGACTAGAAAAACACATTGAGCGGGCCAGAGAGAGCTTTGTCAGTGTTAAGAGCACCTGACTGCTGTATAGCAGCTTGAATCCCATCACCACTATAGAATGTAGCAAATACTAAAATCATGGTAACTCCATTTCCAGGGAAATGTGAGCAGCCTCTTCTGACCGTCCGTGAATTTTGCACAATCCTGAGAGGTACATTTACAGTACATTGTAGGCACATGTACACTCATACATACATGCTCATACACACATATGTGTGTGTGTTTTGCACCAGGCAGTTAGCACATGCCTTTTAATACCCAGTACTCACACTCCAGAGGCGTGAGGCAAAAGGATCTTGGGTCCAGGCCACCAAACCAGCTTGGGTCACGTAGAGCCAACAAGGCCATTCATGTAACATGTCCGTTTCTGTGGTGCAAACACTCTTCCCTTGGCTGACTTCAAGATGTGTGTGGTATGAAAGAACATAGGTCAGGACCAGGCGTGCAGTAGCGTCCACTGGAGAGCAGGCTGATTATAGAGATATGGTATGTGTCAGCCTTGAAGGCATAAGTACTAGAAAAATAATTAGGAAGTATGAGTTTTTATTACCTTTGCTTTTATTACATTGTCACTTGACCTAAGTTCACTTCAGTAACTGCAACATTTCACGACTGGCTTGTACACATCTTGAAAATTCGCCATTGTCAGGAACCAGAGTGGGCCGGTTCCACCCACCTCTCAGGGGTGTGCTGAGAAGGGGAGGCACAGAAGACCCAAGATCAAGAAGAAATGACAGGAAAGAAGGGAGGCTGGGTGTTAAGGTCTGGTAAAGGACCTTCCTGACCTGAAGTTGGGATGGTAGATGCTGCTCCCTCAGTGCTTTCCTCCTTCCTGTCCTCCTGTCTCAAGATCGGCCTCTGGGAGGGAATGGAACAAAGAGGAGACTGACTCGGTGTGTGGTGATGCAGGTGGGGCCGTGGGCACAGAGGCCACTGCTCCAAGCTCAACTACCCCGAGCCTGGGTGTTCTGCTGGTCCAGGGCCCACATGCAGTAGCCACCTTGGCACCCCACTCTGTTCCCTTTCTCCAGGGAGAACAGAAAGCCAACCCAGACCTCACGGTCTATGCCGGGTGCTAGGGCTCCACCTGGCGATAGCCTGAAGTCAGCCGGAGCTGGGGGACCAGAGACTCCACAGACCTCACCCGGTTCCTGTGGAGGGAGAGGAAGATGGCTGGACTCAGAACCCTCTTCACCTTTCCAAGCTCAGCATGATGACCCATCCCGGGCAAAACCTGTTCCTCCTCTCCCCACCCCAAGGACTGCAAAGGGAGTGCGGACGGGATTTGGGTCCTGCGCTCCCAGGGTCTCCCATGGTCTGTAAACTATTATGGAGGATGTGTGTGGAGGGACTGCCTGTCCACGTGCAGGGTGTGTGCAGAGCTGCCACTGGTCCCATGCCACGCCTCCACCAGCATGTCTCAGCCCAGCCCAAACTAGGTGGCCCCAGAGCTTGAAGGTGGGCAGCACCTCCCCCTGCTCTTGAGAGAGGTGGCTGCAGGGAGGGGAGGTCGCTGACTTCAGCCTGGCTGGCTCCCCAACCCCTGATGCAGTGCAGAATTCAAAATCCAGGCTCAGGAATAAAGGATGGAGTAGATAAGAACCGGGAGACACATCTCAGTCACTCTAAGATACACATTGACCCCAAACATTGTGAGGGTCTGCTCAGGGACGTCAGACCAGAGAAGTCCCCTGACCTAGGCTTTGAAGAAGTCTCACCCTGCCCAGGCTCCTAGTTCAGTACGTAGCTAGATCATGGACTGCCTGTAGCAGGGAGAGGCACAGGAACATCTACTAAGCTCAATTTACCTTTCCATCCATCCATCCATTCATTCATTCATTGTTCACTCATTCACATGGACCCTCTGCTGGGCTTTGGTCTATGGCGGTGGGAGCTGCTCCTTGTCAAATCACACCCTCCAGGGATGGATGGAGGAGTCAGAGGTGCACACAGCTTCTTTCCTGTAAAAACAAATTGTATTCCACACCCAGAAATGGAAAGTCCATATCCCCTACCACAGAAGAGAAACAAAAAAAAATGAATTTATTTATTTATTTATTTGGTCTTTTTAAGACAGGGTCTTCCTGTAGCCCCAGCTGGCCTAGAACTCACTATGCAACCAGGCTGGCCTTGAACTCAAGAGATCCGGCCTGCCTCTGCCTCCAAGTTGTGGGATTAAAAGCGTGCAACCACCCACACCTGGCAACAAAAATTTCTTGTAGAAGGGAAGCTGAGCACTGCTGTTAGTTCCTAGTGCCTGCTGCCTGCAGACCAGTCCTGAGGATGCCTCTTAGGTTACAGTCAGAGATGAGCAAGAACTCCAGTGGTATTCAACAGAGACTCTCCTCAGGGTGATCAAAGGACAGAAAACAACAATCACTAAAACACTCTGGTCAGGACCTGCTGAGTGAGGTGCACCAGGTCTCCTTCCAATGAAGCCTTTCTGTCTTTCTCCCTGCCCTGCTCCTCATCCAAACCCACACCTTCCATCCTTCAGGATCCCTTATGAGAAACCCACTGAGAGCCTGGTTTCTCCAGAAACCCACCCTGAGCTTTCCTGCCCTGAAAAATTCCATCCTTGGTAGTGCCCAGGGCCAGACGTGCAGTTCTGTGGCCTGGGATATTCCCCCACACCATACAGCAGGGATGATGGATGGTGTAAAACCATTAAGTCCTCAATAAATGCTGTGGAGTCTCACTTAAGTTGGTCCATCCTTCAAGGACACTGCTGTGCTGGGATGGGGTGACTGTCCTTATTTCCCATCACTGTGACGATGAATGACCACAAACGCAGTGTCTCAGAACAGACAAATTTATGATTCAGAATTCTGGAGGTCTGATCCAAGCGTGTGCTGGCTGTGAGGTCCTCTGTGAAAGCTCTAGGTGAGTGAAGAGTCCGGGTGGGGTCCTCATCAACAATGGCTGGTGGGTCTTCTTTCTTCTTGCACTGAAATCCCCTCTCTTCTACTTTCATCATGACTTGAGATCTACTCAGATAACCTACACAATAACCTCCCGTTCCAGGATCTCTAGTTCAATCACACTTGCCACATTCCTTTTGCCATATAAGTTGACATACACAGGCTGGCTGGCTGGCAGGACTGAGTCCTTACTCTGGGCCAGAAACAGTTAACACACAGTGCAAGGCTCCTTGTGGGAAAGCACCGTCTCACGTCATTCTTCAGGTGAAGCACTGAGACATTCTAGAACTCTAAAAGTGGCAAAGCTGGGCTCCAGCAGGCTCTTCCTTCCTGACCTCTCTGGCACCACTGTTGCTCCCAAGATGCCAGCCCATACCTGGGGCCCAGGCCAAGCTAGACCTGAAACTGAACTCAGCAAATTTTCACCAGGATCTCTTTGGTCAGGCCCCAGTCTAGGTTACTAGTTTGTTGCCAGCCTTCCCCATCCCCTCCCTGTCTCTCTGTCCCAGTACCCATAGCTCATTATGGGAACCTAAGCTGTGACTCCATAAGTGTGTGTGGGGGGGGTGCCAATAGATCTTTTTTTGTCATTGTTTCATTTGTCACTTTTCTTGCAATGCTGGGTATTGAACCCAGGGCCTCATGCAAACTAGGTAAGTACTACTGAGTTGTGTCCCAAGCCTTTCTTTTAAAATTTTATTTTTTATATTTTTGGATAGAGTCTCTCTCTGTAACTCAGGCCTTGATCCTTTTGCCTCAGACTTGAATATTGAAATTGCAGTGTGCACGCCATGCAAGTCATGGTGGATCTCTTAGGGCTCTTTGATCTAAAGTCTAGCAAAAGGGACCTGGAGTGGCCTCACAGTTAAAGGTTCTAACTGCTCCTGCGGACGTGGGTTCATTCCAGCCCAACATGGTGGCTAACAATTCCTTAACCATTCCAGACTCAGCCCTTCTGACACCGAGGCATTAAAAGTGCACTACATAAACAGGCATAAACTCATCACCTAAAATAAAAATAAAAAATAAAATTTTTAAGTCAGCTGAGGATGGCAATGGTTAAGAGCACCAACCACTTTGGCAGAGGACCTGGGTCGATCCCACACCCACTGGCAGCTGAGAACTGTCTGTAACTCCAATTCCAGGAGAACTCCAGTTCCAGGGAATCTGACATCCTCTTCTGACCTCCTTGGCATTGCATGACATGGGCACAAACTACATGCAGACAGTACATGATACACATGAAAAATAAATAACAATAAAAAAAAATTTTTAAGTCTAGAAAAGGACCTGTGTGACCAAATATCCTACGAGTCATCCTGTAATCCACCTCCTCTACATCCACAAGCTGAAAAGCTTTAGAGCTCCTGGAGACTGAAAAAAATCAGTCTGTGATTTCCTGATCCTTGTCACAGAGAAGCCTTGCCCCTTCCAGAGAGAACACACCAGCCTTCCAAGGGCCCTGGCTGAAAGACGGGCAGTTAACATTCATGGAGCACTGCCGGGGCAGGCAGTTCTAGGTATGTGAACTTGTTTAGTTAATAACACCCTACAAGCTACCATTAGACCCCCGTTATTACAAGATAAGAAATCAGAGCACAGCAAGCACCTAAGCTCACAGAGCCAGTGGAGAAACCAGGCTTTGATGCATTCTCTGTAAGCACAAGGACCAAGCAGCAAATAGCCCCAGCTAACTGACCCACAAACTTCACGCCAGCAAAGCTGGCTTCTGATGCCTCCCTGTCGCACCTGCTCCCTTCACCCCAACTGGGCTGGGCCCGTGAGTTCCCTCCCTCCCTTCCCATGCCCTCCTTCACCTTTCGTCTTTCCCTCCCTCTGCTCTTCCTTCTCCTGGTGGGACGGGATATGAACCCAGGCTTCATGCGAGTTACCGGCAATGCTCTACCACTTGTAGCCTACAACGCAGCCCTTGATTTTATATCTTGAAGGACAGAGTGGTCACCTTGAGGCTGTACCTTGAAATCTGTTCTGTGAACCTAGCGCAGGCACAGAACTGTCAGATCCTGCCTCACCCCCTGGAGTGGCTGGTATTGACAGGCCGTGCACCTCACCATATCCAACTAGCTTTCTGGTTTCTAAGTCAACTCTCTAGAAGTGCAGTAGTTCCCTTCCATTTATTCATAGACTGATCTTCAAGTTAACCCCCCCCCTTTCTTTACTATTCTCTCTAGGTTTCCACTGTAAGCGTCCGTCTATGTGTTACGGTCCTGAGAGATCTTTGCAACTAAACGTTGCTTAATAGTGCAACCTGGAGGACATGGCCTTGAACTCACTAAGATCCTCCTAGCCCCCCCAAGTCTGATTAATAGGCGTGCACCACCACACCTGCCAACCCATTTAAAGAAGAAACTGGGACCCAACTTAAGTGCCAGCAAACAGATCTGCACATTTCCTGCATTTTCCCCGTCCCAATGGAACTCAGCCTGAGCAAACCCAGCCTGAAGGCTTCTTTGACACCAGCCCACACTCCTCCACGTACCCACCTCACCATTTCCTGCCTTCAGGTGTCCCCATTAGTCACCGTCCTCTGAGAGCCCTCAGATGATCTGAGTAGGAGCAGAAACAAGTTTGTGCTGTTCATTGGCTCATCTGATGAATCAGCTCAGGCCTGAGCCTCTTGGTGTGTGGTTGATGCCAGAAATGCTCATTCGCAGAACAGCTAGCCTCCTGCTGCCTGGAGCCTTCTGGAAGATGCTTGACTCAGCAAGGGCGGATAGTTCTCACAAGGAAAGTTGTTCACCTTCACCCACCTGTGTGAGCGGCTCTGCCCAAGGATGCACTGACGGTGACAGGAAGCACAGGACAGGTTGCAATGGTGGCAGCCTGGGGGCCGAGCAGGCAGGTAGATGAGCTTGTACTGGAGCCTGGGGAGGAAGTAGCCACTCAGCCTTCTCTGTTTGGAGAGAAAGAGAGATTTCCTCTGTGGCTGGCTGTGCTCATTGGAAGAATGTTAGAAACCAGTAATTTTTTAAAGTAGATAATTGCTGCTATTACTTCTAACTCCTCTTTAATACTCCGTGTGTGTCTACCGCTTCCACAGCAGGCGCAGTCTCAGTGGAAGCAGGGATGTGAGGGACAGAGTTCAGAAGAACGACCTGAGGTGCAGACCCCTGGTACTAGCATATCTGGGGACCTGGGGCTCTCCAGGCCTGTAGGAGAGAAAGGCAGGGAGGGACGGCCATGGAAGTGGGCTTCTTACTAGGGCAGCGCCCAGACCGTGAAGTCGCCCTGGCAGAGGACGAGCCCCCCACGCACAACCCCAACACACCACACACCACACCCAACCACACACACACACACACACACACAACACACACACAACATGCTTTCCTCCTACTGGCCAAACAGCAAAACCAGAGGGTACAGAGCTGGGACTCAGTCTCCAAGAAGGCTGGGGAGTAGGGGATATGGACAAAGGAAAGTACCCACATGCCCTCTGCAAGACTGCCATGAACACACACACTGTAGTGCTTTATCTGCCAGTTTCTGGACATCTGCGGAGCGCCACCCTGAGTTTGACACCGAAAAATGCAGTAAACCAGTTGCCCTTGAGCCCAGCATAAAGACTGTCTTTCGGTAAAATGCCAAGACAAAGAGAGTCAGATACCAGAAAAGAAGAAATGGATTGAATGGCACCTGTGCACAGAGCGAAGAACTTCTGGCCCTGTCTTTGGAGCCCAGCCCCACATGGAAGAGGATTCTTGTGGGCAGGAAAGATGGTCATTAGCACAGTAGCTCAGATTAGAATTCCAAGAGCATTTATCATTCCAGGCCCAGGAAGGACCTGGAAAGCACTGCTGCTTTCTTTTAACTTAGTGAGCAGTGTGGTTTAGAAGGCTGTTGCCAGGTTCCATTTGCAGCAGCAAATTCTGCTGCCCCTGCCAAGGACTAGACATCTTGACTCAAGAACCCCAGCAACACCTGGCCAAAAGAACAGGGCAGGCAGTGCGGTGAGTGTCTGTCTTTTCAAATCTAGTGCTTCCTCAGGGAGACCAAGGCTAAGTTGTCTCACCTGTACGCCACCACCAGCAGCACAGCTTTAAGAAACTGGGTAAGAGGCTTGCTGCTCTGTCTTAAAAGGTGAGGTACAAATCACAAGGGAGCTTAATTCAAGAGCATTTAGTAGCTGGGGATGTAGCTGAGTGGTAGAGGGCTTGCTCGGCATGTATGAGGCTCTTGGCTCAGCCCCCAGTGCCAAAGAGTAGACAGCAAGAAGTACAAGGCATTTGTAAACTGAGACCACAGGATAGCAACAGGGAGACAGGGCCACCAAGTAATGAGCCAGGGCCCACCAACCAATAAGTTATATATCCCTGGCACCACAGACAGCCCTGTGGGGATCACTTTGGAGTTTTTGGTTTTGTTTGTTTTGTTTTGTTTGTTTTTGGTCTTTTTGAGCAGGGTCTCCCTGTAGCCCCAGCTGTCCTGGAACTCACTCTGTAAACCAAGGCTGGCCTTAAACTCACAAAGATCCACCTGCCTCTGCCTCCCAATGCCAGATTAAAGGCGTGTGCCACCACGCCCGGCTTACTTGTAATAAACTTTTCTTCAAGCCTGCAAGACTCAGAAGCCAGGATTAGCACCTGACAGTGGCCTTTAGAACAGCCTTCTTTCAATCAGACACGGTAGCACTATAGATTTCTTTTCCTGAGTAGGCGAGCGCTTCAGATGAATTAACGAAACACTCCTTGTAATTCATAGGCTGGCAGATTTGAATACATAAGCATCAAGCGCAGGCAACCATGATTTTCTAAGCATCCCTGACTTTATATCCTGTGCAATTGCTGTGAAATTGAGCAAGTAGAAAAGTACAATTGACATATTTTGGAATTGCACACGAGTAACAAGGTCTCAATAGAGTATTAAATCGACTTCACACAAAACACACGATAACAGTCCATAGAGAGTAAAAAGAAAAGGTCAAAGTGCTATGTGGTCGGCAGGCCTGCCGCATCCACTTGGCCGACTTGGGAAGCTAACACAGGCAGATCATAAGGTCTATGAATCCGTTAGAACTCAGAACAATAACTCATTAGACATGTTTTTCTAATTAAAAGATCGAGTAGAGTGATAGGTGACACCGATGTGTTTGATTGCTATACACCTTTAGCCTATTAATATGTGCATATCTAATGTTTACTAGACAACGGACAATGTGTCATAAAGTTGCTTAAAAGATTCCCTTTAACTCGCGAGACATATCCTGTGGCTTTCGATAAGTCATATTCATGGTAAACTACACGATCCCAAATACGAAGATAAAGGTATGATCGAACCATGCATTTCTTATGATCGTGCCCTATGCTATCCGATGAAGAACACGCACTTCCTAAATTCCCAACAAGCACGTTATGTAAGGCCCAGAGAACTAGGAGCCACCCACTCTCTGAGTGCAGTTGTCTATAGGGCCAGCCTTGGCTACAGATCAAGTTCCAGGCCTAAGCTGGACTACAAGGAGACCCTATTGCCTTCACAAAAAGAATTTGTCTAATACATAATAATTATATGAAATAGATTATATTATAAACACATAAACATATATGTCATGAGGGGATGCTGTGAGATCACTTGCTCCGTCTCATCCAGTGGTTGTGCTAGCATTTAGTTCAATAGTCCATAGAGGTATGCATGTAGTATGAATTGATCCAAAAGAATGCATGACACGCTGCCTTTATAGGCCCAGAACTTACCTCACAAACCCCTACGTCTCCACAAGCAAGCATATCCTGCTATTGCATCTAGCCACATCACCATGCACACCAAATGCCATAAATCTTTAATCCCACATCTACACACATGTAGCACGCACCAAAAAGAAGTAGCCCAACATGAGGCCAATGAATAACTATTACTTATTTAAACATGACAGGCCAACTAGTTAGTTTTCCAAGGCTATATGAACAATTCTTAAGTCAGCAGAAAATGATATGCCAGAAGAAAGGATAGATACCATAGACATAGTGAACCTAAGGAGGCATGGCACATGACCGAATGCTGGCACAGCACCAGTAAAGAAAAACAACCCCTTCCTCCCACCCACTCCAATTATGTCTTAAGGCCATTAGTGGGCCTTTGAAAATCGAAGGCCTCACTTAAAATTCTTTTGATTAAGAATATTAGGCAACAGCCAGGCATGGTGGCACATACCTTTAATCGTAGTACTTGGGAGGCAGAGGCAGGTGGATCTTTGTGAGTTTAAGGCCAGCCTGGTTTACAGAGTGAGTTCCAGGACAGCTGGGGCTACAGGGAGACCCTGTCTCAAAAAGACCAAAAACAAAACAAAACAAAACAAAACAAAACCAAAAACTCCAAAGTGATCCCCACAGGGCTGTCTGTGGTGCCAGGGATATATAACTTATTGGTTGGTGGGCCCTGGCTCATTACTTGGTGGCCCTGTCTCCCTGTTGCTATCCTGTGGTCTCAGTTTACAAATGCCTTGTACTTCTTGCTGTCTACTCTTTGGCACTGGGGGCTGAGCCAAGAGCCTCATACATGCCGAGCAAGCCCTCTACCACTCAGCTACATCCCCAGCTACTAAATGCTCTTGAATTAAGCTCCCTTGTGATTTGTACCTCACCTTTTAAGACAGAGCAGCAAGCCTCTTACCCAGTTTCTTAAAGCTGTGCTGCTGGTGGTGGCGTACAGGTGAGACAACTTAGCCTTGGTCTCCCTGAGGAAGCACTAGATTTGAAAAGACAGACACTCACCGCACTGCCTGCCCTGTTCTTTTGGCCAGGTGTTGCTGGGGTTCTTGAGTCAAGATGTCTAGTCCTTGGCAGGGGCAGCAGAATTTGCTGCTGCAAATGGAACCTGGCAACAGCCTTCTAAACCACACTGCTCACTAAGTTAAAAGAAAGCAGCAGTGCTTTCCAGGTCCTTCCTGGGCCTGGAATGATAAATGCTCTTGGAATTCTAATCTGAGCTACTGTGCTAATGACCATCTTTCCTGCCCACAAGAATCCTCTTCCATGTGGGGCTGGGCTCCAAAGACAGGGCCAGAAGTTCTTCGCTCTGTGCACAGGTGCCATTCAATCCATTTCTTCTTTTCTGGTATCTGACTCTCTTTGTCTTGGCATTTTACCGAAAGACAGTCTTTATGCTGGGCTCAAGGGCAACTGGTTTACTGCATTTTTCGGTGTCAAACTCAGGGTGGCGCTCCGCAGATGTCCAGAAACTGGCAGATAAAGCACTACAGTGTGTGTGTTCATGGCAGTCTTGCAGAGGGCATGTGGGTACTTTCCTTTGTCCATATCTACTCCCCAGCCCTTCTTGGAGGACTGAGTCCCAGCTCTGTACCCTCTGGTTTTGCTGTTTGGCCAGTAGGAGGAAAGCATGTGTGTGTGTGTGTGTGTGTGTGTGTGTGTGTGTGTGTGTTGGGGTGTGTGTGTGTGTGTTGGGGTGTGCGTGGGGGGCTCGTCCTCTGCCAGGGCGACTTCAGGTTGGGCGCCTCCCTTCGCTGAAGAAGCCCACTTCCATGGCCGTCCCCTCCCTGCCTTTCTCTCCTACAGGCCTGGAGAGCCCCAGGTCCCCAGATATGCTAGTACCAGGGGTCTGCACCTCAGGTCGTTCTTCTGAACTCTGTCCCTCACATCCCTGCTTCCTACTGAGACTGCGCCTGCTGTGGAAGCGGTAGACACACACGGAGTACTAAAGAGGAGTTAAGAATACATGCAGATTATCTACTTTAAAAAATTACTGGTTTCTAACTCATTCTTCCAATGAGCACAGCCAGCCACAGAGGAAATCTCTCTTCATCCTCCAAACAGAGAAGGCTGAGTGGCTACTTCCTCCCCAGGCTCCAGTACCAGCTCATCTACCTGCCTGCTCGGCCCCCAGGCTGCCACCATTGCAACCTGTCCTGTGCTTCCTGTCACCGTCAGTGCATCCTTGGGCAGAGCCGCTCACACAGGTGGGTGAAGGTGAACAACTTTCCTTGTGAGAACTATCCGCCCTTGCTGAGTCAAGCATCTTCCAGAAGGCTCCAGGCAGCAGGAGGCTAGCTGTTCTGCGAATGAGCATTTCTGGCATCAACCACACACCAAGAGGCTCAGGCCTGAGCTGATTCATCAGATGAGCCAATGAACAGCACAAACTTGTTTCTGCTCCTACTCAGATCATCTGAGGGCTCTCAGAGGACGGTGACTAATGGGGACACCTGAAGGCAGGAAATGGTGAGGTGGGTACGTGGAGGAGTGTGGGCTGGTGTCAAAGAAGCCTTCAGGCTGGGTTTGCTCAGGCTGAGTTCCATTGGGACGGGGAAAATGCAGGAAATGTGCAGATCTGTTGCTGTGAACATTAAGTTGGGTCCCAGTTTCTTCTTTAAAATGGGGTTAGGCCAGGTGTGGTGGTGCACGCCTTTAATCCTAGCACTTGGGAGGCAGAGGCAGGAGGATCTTTGTGAGTTCAAGGCCAGCCTGGTCTACAGAGTGAGTTCCAGGCCAGCTGGGGCTACAGGGAAAAGACCAAAAAAAAAGGGGGGGGGGTTAACTTGAAGATCAGTCTATGAATCAAATGGAAGGGAACTCTCACTTCTGAGAGTTGACTTAGAAACCAGAAGCCTAGTTGGATATGGTGGTGCAGGCCTGTAATACCAGCCACTCCAGGGGGTGAGGCAGGATTGACAGTTTGATGCCTGCCTAGGTTACAGAACAATTTCAAGGTCAGCCTCAGTGACACTCTGTCTCAAGATAAAAATAAGGGCTGGCGATGTAGCTCAGTGGTAGAGCACTTGCCTAACATGCATGAAGCCCTGGGTTCCATTCCCAGTCCAGGAAGGAAGGAAGGGAGAGAGGGAGGGAAGAAGAGAAAGGGAAGGAGGGAGGGAGGGAGGGAGGGAACTCAGGGCCCAGCCCAGTTGGGGTGAAGGGAGCAGGTGCGACAGGGAGGCACAGAAGCCAGCTTTGCTGGCTGAAGCTTTGTGGGTCAGGCTGGGGCTATTTGCTGCTTGGTCCTGTGCTTACAGAGAATGCATCAAAGCCTGGTTTCTCCACTGGCTCTGTGAGCTTAGGTGCCTTGCTGTGCTCTGATTTTCTTATTTGTAAAACGGGGGTCTAATGGTGCCTTGTAGGGTGTTATTAACTAAACAAGTTCACATACCTAGAACTGCCTGCCCCGGCAAGTGCTCCATGAATGTTAAGCTGCCCGTCTTTCAGCCAGGGCCCTTGGAAGGCTGGTGTGTTCTGCTCTGGCTCAAGTGGGCAAGGCTTCTCTGTGACAAGGATCTGAGGAAATACAGACTGATTTTTTTCAGTTTGCTCCGGAAAAGTTGCTTCATACAGCTTTGGTGTGTGGAGGAAGGTGGATTACCAGGATGACTCGAGGGATATTTGGCACACAGGTCCTTTTCTAGACTTAAAAATTTTTTTTTATTTTATTTATTTTTCATGTGTATGAATGTACTGTCTGCATGTAGGTTTGTGCACCCATGTCATGCAATGCCAAGGAGGTCAGAAGAGGATGTCAGATTCCCCTGGAACTGGAGTTCTCCTGGAATTGGAGTTACAGACAGTTCTCAGCTGCCATGTGGGTGCTGGGGATCGAACCCAGGTCCTCTGCCAAGAGTGGTTGGTGCTCTTAACCATTAGGCCATCTCTCCAGCCCTGACTTTAAAAATTTTTTATTTATTATTTTTATTTTAGGTGTATGAGTGTATTGCCTGTATATATGTAAGTGCACTCATATCACGTAATGCCCACAGAGGTCAGAAGAGGGTTCCCTGGAACTGGAGTTAAGGACGATTGTTAGCCACCATGTTGGTGCTGGGAATTGAACCCACGTCCCCTGCAGGAGCAGTTAGAACCTTTAACTGCTGAGCCACATCTCCAGGTCCCCTTTTGCTAGACTTTAGATCAAAGAGCCCCTAAAGAGATCCACCATGACTTGGCATGGCCGTGCACACCTGCAATTTCAATATTCAAGTCTTGAGGCAAAAGGATCAAGAGCCTGAGTTACAGAGAGAGACTCTATCCAAAAATATAAAAAAATAAAAATTTTAAAAGAAAGGCTTGGGACACAACTCAGTAGTACTTACCTAGTTTGCATGAGGCCCTGGGTTCAATACCCAGCATTGCAAGAAAAGTGACAAATGAAACAATGACAAAAAAAGATCTATTGGCACCCCCCCCACACACACACCTTATGGAGTCACAGCTTAGGTTCCCATAATGAGCTATGGGTACTGGGACAGAGAGACAGGGAGGGGATGGGGAAGGACTGGCAACAAACTAGTAACCTAGACTGGGGCCTGACCAAAGAGATCCTGGTGAAAATTTGCTGAGTTCAGTTTCAGGTCTAGCTTGGCCTGGGCCCCAGGTATGGGCTGGCATCTTGGGAGCAACAGTGGTGCCAGAGAGGTCAGGAAGGAAGAGCCTGCTGGAGCCCAGCTTTGCCACTTTTAGAGTTCTAGAATGTCTCAGTGCTTCACCTGAAGAATGACGTGAGACGGTGCTTTCCCACAAGGAGCCTTGCACTGTGTGTTAACTGTTTCTGGCCCAGAGTAAGGACTCAGTCCTGCCAGCCAGCCAGCCTGTGTATGTCAACTTATATGGCAAAAGGAATGTGGCAAGTGTGATTGAACTAGAGATCCTGGAACGGGAGGTTATTGTGTAGGTTATCTGAGTAGATCTCAAGTCATGATGAAAGTAGAAGAGAGGGGATTTCAGTGCAAGAAGAAAGAAGACCCACCAGCCATTGTTGATGAGGACCCCACCCGGACTCTTCACTCACCTAGAGCTTTCACAGAGGACCTCACAGCCAGCACACGCTTGGATCAGACCTCCAGAATTCTGAATCATAAATTTGTCTGTTCTGAGACACTGCGTTTGTGGTCATTCATCGTCACAGTGATGGGAAATAAGGACAGTCACCCCATCCCAGCACAGCAGTGTCCTTGAAGGATGGACCAACTTAAGTGAGACTCCACAGCATTTATTGAGGACTTAATGGTTTTACACCATCCATCATCCCTGCTGTATGGTGTGGGGGAATATCCCAGGCCACAGAACTGCACGTCTGGCCCTGGGCACTACCAAGGATGGAATTTTTCAGGGCAGGAAAGCTCAGGGTGGGTTTCTGGAGAAACCAGGCTCTCAGTGGGTTTCTCATAAGGGATCCTGAAGGATGGAAGGTGTGGGTTTGGATGAGGAGCAGGGCAGGGAGAAAGACAGAAAGGCTTCATTGGAAGGAGACCTGGTGCACCTCACTCAGCAGGTCCTGACCAGAGTGTTTTAGTGATTGTTGTTTTCTGTCCTTTGATCACCCTGAGGAGAGTCTCTGTTGAATACCACTGGAGTTCTTGCTCATCTCTGACTGTAACCTAAGAGGCATCCTCAGGACTGGTCTGCAGGCAGCAGGCACTAGGAACTAACAGCAGTGCTCAGCTTCCCTTCTACAAGAAATTTTTGTTGCCAGGTGTGGTGGTGCACAGCTTTAGTCCCAACACTTGGAGGCAGAGGCAGGCGGATCTCTATGAGTTCAAGGCCAGCCTGGTCTGCATAGTGAGTTCTAGGCCAGCTGGGGCTACAGGAAGACCCTGTCTTAAAAAGACCAAATAAATAAATAAATAAATTCATTTTTTTTGTCTCTTCCTTCTGTGGTAGGGGATATGGACTTTCCATTTCTGGGTGTGGAATACAATTTGTTTTTACAGGAAAGAAGCTGTGTGCACCTCTGACTCCTCCATCCATCCCTGGAGGGTGTGATTTGACAAGGAGCAGCTCCCACCGCCATAGACCAAAGCCCAGCAGAGGGTCCATGTGAATGAGTGAACAAATGAATGAATGAATGGATGGATGGATGGAAAGGTAAATTGAGCTTAGTAGATGTTCCTGTGCCTCTCCCTGCTACAGGCAGTCCATGATCTAGCTACGTACTGAACTAGGAGCCTGGGCAGGGTGAGACTTCTTCAAAGCCTAGGTCAGGGGACTTCTCTGGTCTGACGTCCCTGAGCAGACCCTCACAATGTTTGGGGTCAATGTGTATCTTAGAGTGACTGAGATGTGTCTCCCGGTTCTTATCTACTCCATCCTTTATTCCTGAGCCTGGATTTTGAATTCTGCACTGCATCAGGGGTTGGGGAGCCAGCCAGGCTGAAGTCAGCGACCTCCCCTCCCTGCAGCCACCTCTCTCAAGAGCAGGGGGAGGTGCTGCCCACCTTCAAGCTCTGGGGCCACCTAGTTTGGGCTGGGCTGAGACATGCTGGTGGAGGCGTGGCATGGGACCAGTGGCAGCTCTGCACACACCCTGCACGTGGACAGGCAGTCCCTCCACACACATCCTCCATAATAGTTTACAGACCATGGGAGACCCTGGGAGCGCAGGACCCAAATCCCGTCCGCACTCCCTTTGCAGTCCTTGGGGTGGGGAGAGGAGGAACAGGTTTTGCCCGGGATGGGTCATCATGCTGAGCTTGGAAAGGTGAAGAGGGTTCTGAGTCCAGCCATCTTCCTCTCCCTCCACAGGAACCGGGTGAGGTCTGTGGAGTCTCTGGTCCCCCAGCTCCGGCTGACTTCAGGCTATCGCCAGGTGGAGCCCTAGCACCCGGCATAGACCGTGAGGTCTGGGTTGGCTTTCTGTTCTCCCTGGAGAAAGGGAACAGAGTGGGGTGCCAAGGTGGCTACTGCATGTGGGCCCTGGACCAGCAGAACACCCAGGCTCGGGGTAGTTGAGCTTGGAGCAGTGGCCCTCTGTGCCCACGGCCCCACCTGCATCACCACACACCGAGTCAGTCTCCTCTTTGTTCCATTCCCTCCCAGAGGCCGATCTTGAGACAGGGAGGACAGGAAGGAGGAAAGCACTGAGGGAGCAGCATCTACCCATCCCAACTTCAGGTCAGGAAGGTCCTTTACCAGACCTTAACACCCAGCCTCCCTTCTTTCCTGTCATTTCTTCTTGATCTTGGGTCTTCTGTGCCTCCCCTTCTCAGCACACCCCTGAGAGGTGGGTGGAACCGGCCCACTCTGGTTCCTGACAATGGCGAATTTTCAAGATGTGTACAAGCCAGTCGTGAAATGTTGCAGTTACTGAAGTGAACTTAGGTCAAGTGACAATGTAATAAAAGCAAAGGTAATAAAAACTCATACTTCCTAATTATTTTTCTAGTACTTATGCCTTCAAGGCTGACACATACCATATCTCTATAATCAGCCTGCTCTCCAGTGGACGCTACTGCACGCCTGGTCCTGACCTATGTTCTTTCATACCACACACATCTTGAAGTCAGCCAAGGGAAGAGTGTTTGCACCACAGAAACGGACATGTTACATGAATGGCCTTGTTGGCTCTACGTGACCCAAGCTGGTTATGGTGGCCTGGAACCCAAGATCCTTTTGTCCAAGCCTCTGGAGTGTGAGTACTGGGTATTAAAAGGCATGTGCTATGCCTGGTGCAAAACACACACACATATGTGTGTATGAGCATGTATGTATGAGTGTATTGCCTACATGTATGTAAATGTACCCAGGTTGTGCAAAATGTCCACGGAGGTCAGAAGAGGGTGTCACATGCCCTGGAACTGGAGTTACAGATCTTTGTTAGCTACCATGTGGGTGCTGGGATTCAAGCCTGCAACAGCAGTCAGTGCTCTTAACCACTGAGCAAGCTCTCTGGCCCCTCAATGTGTTTTTCTAGTCTCTAGATTTAATGATGGAGAAAATATTAGCATTATACATTTAAGAGTGTGGGGGGTCAGGTGTAGTGGTTCACACCTTTAATCCCAGCATCAGGAGGCAGAAGCAGGTGTATCTCCATGAATTCAATTCGAGCCCAGCCTGGTCTACACAGTGAGTTCCAAGCCACCTGGAACTATGTAACAAGACCCTGTCTCAAAAAACAAAAGCAGAATAAATAAGAGTGTGGAGAAAATGTTAGTATTATAAACTAAGAGTGTGTATTGGGTGATTTTGTGTCATTAATAAGCATGCCATAATGAGACCAATACATGTGAACAGTATAAAAAACTGGAGGAACCATCCATGCAATATTCACAAATATCTGATTTGGTAGTCATTCATGTCTGACATAAATTTTCTACTTGTTATCCTTTCTCTTCTTTACAAAGTATGAACCTCGCTTTAGAGCTACAATCACCTGCCAGCTGCAAGCACAGGTTGATACCAATACATAAGCATGTCAAAAATTAGTGATCTGTGACAGGCGGCTGTATGTAATTTATGATAAACTTTGTTGCCAAGAGTGGTGGTCCATACCTTTAATCCTAGCACTTAAGAGGCAGAGGCAGGCAGATCTGAGATGGAGGCCAGCTTGGCCTACAAAGTGAGTTCCAGGCCAGATGGGGTTACAGAGACCCTGTGTCAAAAACAAAACACTACCACCCAAACCAATTATGTGTATATACTGATGTTACACAGCCTTAACATCAGTAAGATTTTTTTTTTTTTTGGTCTTTTCGAGACAGGGTCTCCCTGTAGCCCCAGCTGTCCTGGAACTCACTCTGTAGACCAGGCTGGCCTTGGACTCACAAAGATCCGCCTGCCTCTGCCTCCCAAGTGCTAGGATTAAAGGCGTGCGCCACCACGCCCGAGATTTATGTGAATGCAATGTACTCATCCCTTCCTCTAAGATCCGGTTAAGTGTTTGGCAGGATGATCCCCAAAACCTCGAAGCTCTCTGTAGCCAGATCTCACCTCTGTGCTGTGAGCATAAAGACCCATCTGTCACATGTGCACTTCTAGATGTCAAGAGATCCCACCAGTGAGGGGGGTGGAGCCTGAGACCAGGAGGGGTTAGTGTCTGGGACATCCACCCCCTCAGCCACCGGACCTCTCGGTGTTGCCGTGGGACATCCACCCCCTCAGCCAATGGACCTCACGGTGTTGCCGTGGGACATCCACCCCTCAGTCACTGGACCTCACGGTGTTGCCGTGGGACATCCACCCCCTCAGCCACTGGACCTCACGGTGTTGCTGTGGGACATCCACCCCCTCAGCCGCTGGACCTCACGGTGTTGCCATGGGACATCCACCCCCTCAGCCACTGGACCTCACGGTGTTGCCGTGGGACATCCACCCCCTCAGCCACTGGACCTCACGGTGTTACCGTGGGACCAGCATCACTTGGGATTAGGTTTGGATGCAGTCTCAGAGTTGGCACCAGCAGAGGGACAGGGCATGGGGAAGGGTGAGGGAATGTTGGACACCTAGGCGTGAATCAGGACAGGTGTAGTATGAATGGGAGTGGGGAGGCACTAGAGAGATGGCTCAACAGGTAAGAGCACTGGCTGCTCTTGGAAAGGACCTGGGTTTGATTCCCAGCACTCACCTGGCAGCTAACTAACCATCCATAACTGCAGTTCCAGGGGGAATCCAGCACCCTCTCCTGTCTTCCAGAGGCATCGCATGACACAGGTGCACTTACATACATGGAGGCAATACACTCATACACAGAAAACAAATTTTAAAAAGGAGAGCTAGAAGCCCAGCTTTGGGGGCAGATGTGAGTTCTAGGCACCTTAGGGACATCTTGGGTATGTGCAGACCTAGAACGCCAAAGGACGCACCTTCTGGAAATGGCCTGTAATTAGAAAATTAGAATTGTGGATACGCAGGAGCTTGTCAGGGCGTGAGGGCTGGTGAGAGGCCTAGGTGTGTCCCAAGTGTGCAGAGGACTGAGTCTGCAGAGGGCAAGGTGTGGCGACTGCGGGGACCTGGAGAGGAGTGTTTCAAAAGGAAGGTCACTGGAGGTGAATGCACTGGACCGGGCAGACTGCTTTTGGGTTTGGTGCCGTGTGCTGGTGACCTCAGTAGCAGCAGCCGCTTTGCTGGACAGCTGGGGTGGACTGAAGGGGGGGTCAGAGCGAGGCGGGGAGATCAGTGCAACAGCCCAGGGCTGGAAGGTGTGGCCAGAGAAGAACAGCTAGCCAAGGGGAAGAGTACAGATTTAATCTATAAAATGGAATTAAGAAAGGAGGGTCAAGAGCTCCTGTGAGAATGCGTGACCGATGAGCTTGGGAAGATGGGCCGAGAAGACACTGTGCCCAGGGCAGGGATGTACCGAGGGGCGAGAAATGGCTGCACACAGCCTGTCTGTGGACGGCCGGGAGGCACGAATGAGGCGGCGAACGCGAACGGGACCCACAGCACGGGTATGGGGTGGCTATCCGAGAAGGGAAAGTCATGAGACCAAGGCTGCCAGTATCAAGGCCTGACTGAGTAGGCATCAAAGCCTGCAAAGGCCGTAAAGGGATGAAGACTGCCAAGCAAGCACTTTGTGAATAGCAGTTCCACCAAGCAGCAGACAGAGCGGACTGAAGAGCCTCTGAAAGGCAGGGCTAGGAGGCAGAAGCTGAACGGGAGTCTGGTGGCAGAGGAGGGGGCTTGGGGCAGCAGTGGGACAGGAAAACAGTACAGAAGGGCGGGGGGTTTATATTCATTCTCTCCCCCCCCGCTTCCATCCACCCATCCATCTGATTTAAACAGGAGACCCCAAGGTCCAAACAAACCCCAGATGAGCTCCACGTCCAATCGGGACTCACCTGATAACAGCTTAAATAGGAAACCTGTTCTTCACTTTGTCTTGCTGGCTGGCAGCAGTTCCGCGTATCCGGAGGCCATGCGAGCCATAGATTCCCACAGCTGAGAAGAAGCCCGCAGCATGGAACCGAAAGCCCAAGCTCTCGGCCGCCTGTGGATGTGGCAATGGGGTTCACTGAAGGGAACCAGGACTTGCTTACGCTCCGGTCTGTTTTATTGCAGCCCTGTCCTTGTGTTCCAGAATGATGGCTATTTAACTCCCAACACAACACCCCTACCATGGATCTTAACATTCAAAGGTCTCCCCAGTTTCTTTTTCAGCACAATACATCAAAAGGGAAAATAAAATGTCGATAGGGTTAGTCCATCCCAGGAAAAGCACCATTAACAACAGGAAATTAAACATGTCAGGAACTGGACCAAATACACAGAGCAGCAGGTCAGATTCCTCGAATGACTTCCAATGGAACATAAATAGACCCCCCAAAAGTGTGTATATATATATATATATTCATATTCATGTGTTTACATATATATTAAAAGAAATTTGGTTTCTACCCCAAAAAGTTATTCAGAAACAATAACATTCCATCTGAGCCAGGGAAGGCCAGGCGGTGCAACAGCCTCTGTACAAAGCAAGTGGGCACCCTGACCTTCCTCTGTGCGCTATGTATGCTTGCCAGTCACTTGCTGGGATGGGGGTGGGGCACTGTCTCACACCCCAGATCTGGCAGATCCAGTGTTTGTAGAAGAGTGAGTCAAACAAGGCTGGTCCCTGGGTGGCCTCACGGAGCCCGCCCAGCAGAGCCCAGGAGCCAGCTCTAAAGGGTCGAGGCCCTGCCACTGATCCTGAAGACTACTTTGGCCCCTACAGTAAAGAGAAGTGCTCAGACCCCAGGAATGGGATGATGATAATCCTGGGTAACAGCCAGCCCCGTTCTGGGCTTTCCCCAAAGCCCTGCAGACATTTGCAGTTTGGCCAGTCTAATATTTTCCTAGGAGCAATGACTTTTAAGAGGGAGTAGAGTTTCCAGACCCACCAGGGCTTAGCTTCGTGAGTCTCTTTGTGAGTTTGTGCACACACACACAAACACACTCTTTAACAGAGGTCAACAAGTTGCAAATGAGTATTCCTACTCGAGTAGTGTCTGCTTCTGGGTAAATAGGTTTTGCCACTCATTCTAAGCGGCACGCTAAACAGGTTTGTTCATAAGACACTGGCTGCTGGAAGCTATAGAGACAGAAGACGAGTTACATACTCTGGAGAGCAGCGCGCTTAGGGCTTGGCACAGTGTTTCCATCAACTAACAGGAGAACCACATGGGAACTCCACTCCTCATTCTACACCCACTCCTGGCACCACAGGAAAACAGGAGAAAAGGCCATTGGAATCAGAAGGCGAGCCAGTAGTTCAGGAGCTAGAGATCCATGACACAAGCCACAGGACACAGAGTCACACACAGCCATATTCATACCACACAGTCTGCTGATCCCCACCCGGCTCAGGTGATGCTGGTGTGCTCTTTGAGTTGCCTGTACTCAAGTCATCAGGGCCCCGGCCGACGTGGAAAGCCAAGTCAGGAGACCTACCAGGGCTCTTGGCCAGGAGCCCCTCACTGTACCCATGCCCTGGGCACCCATCTCCCTCTGAGGTGCTGAGCCCTGGCCGGACAGGGGCAATGGTAGCCACCTCCCCTGAGTGGGGTGCCATTTTGGGTTTGGCTCTGGCAGCAGGGGCTGCAGTGGGCGAGAAGTGCTGGAGCTGGGAAGTGCAGCTGCCACTCTCTCCAGTGGCAAGGGCTGGGGCTGTGGCAGACTGCTGCAGGGGGGCCAGCCTTTCCTCCTTCGGTGGGGCCAGAGAGAAGCGCCTAGTGTCCAGTGGCCGGCCACGGGTACCTGGGCCTGGAGAGGACCCATCAGCCTTTCCCACCAGGGGGGTCCGCTCCCGGGCGAGGCTGTGGGAGCTGGTAGGCATGGGACCTTGCAGGTTGTGGCCACCTGTCTCTCTGACCCCTGTGGCCTCAGGATACCCTGTCTTCTGAGGGGACTCTGATCTGCAAGTATCTGGCCCACTGGCCCGGAGAAGGTCAGCTGAGGCCAGGCTAAAGGCCCGGCTCAGAGATGCACTCCGGGTGGCAGGCATGTGGCAAGTTTGTGGCATTGTGGTTTGTCTGGGTCTGCCGAGAGACAGGCTCTGGGGTGGCTGGACCTGTCTTGAGGGGACCCCAGCCAGGGCCTCAGCTTCAACGGGTCTCAAGTTTGGCTTTACATAATGCCCAGGCTTCAGCTGCCACCCCTCAGAGGTGTTGACCGCCATGTTGATGGTGGGAGCCACAGAGCTAGTAGGCACTTTGCTTCCATCTTTCCTGCTTGGTGGTCCCGGCTGGCCTCCCATAGCTGGGGGATCATGGGCCTTCCGGAAGTAGTCACTAAGCAGGTCATCACGACAGCTGGGTGTGTCCTGTGGAGAGGAGAGAACACAGGTGGAACGAGAGTCCAAGGGTCCTCGGCAGTCTGGACTGACACTTCTGTTCCTGATGGGCTGCTTCTATGCATGCCTCAGAAACTGCGATGAGGAACCAGGAGTTCAGGGATCGCTGGGGACAAGAACCCTAAACACCACCTAAGTAACCCCGAACTTCTCAAGCAAGCAGATCCAGACAGGGAGATGACTCCTACAAAGCCATCAATCTTGTCAGTAACAAGACTCGGACAGCAAAAGTTTTGGTCAGCTTCTCTTCCCTGCATTATAGACAGAAGTGAGGAAGCTTCTGGGGTCAATCAACCCTCTGTCCTGTCCCTCTTATCAGCTTGAGTCCATCCTAAAGATAGGAAAGAAACAAGACTCACAGTAGGAAAACTAGAACTGGCACTGCCACCCACATCTTCTGGTCTGAGAAAGGGAAGAGAGGCAGGTGACAGAAGGTGGAGGGCCCAGAGTGGGGACAGCCCTACCCAGCACACGGCGCCACAAGGCTGCTTCCGCAAGGCTCTGCTTCTCTTGCCTAGAAGAATGTGTCCTTTGGAAAAGGGGCAGAGGCAGCAGAGGCAAAGGTCTGTGACCCTCTGCAGATCAGTACAGTCTTCGCTAGCATCTCTCACTCTGGCAGAAGCAGCAGCCAAGCTGTGGTTTCTCCCAAAGCTGACAAACATGGAAGGAGGAGGGGAGGACTGGTGATTTGGCTCGGCAGGTAAAGGCCCTTGCTACCAAGTCTGCTAACCTGAGTTTGATTCCTAGGACCCAGATGGCAGATGGAGGGAACCAAAGCCCAAAAATGGTCCTCCTGACCTCCACACGTGGCGTATGTGCACATGCATGCAATTTTTTAAAAGGGGGAAGAGGAAGGAAGAATGGGAACTCAGACAGGATGTGAGCACAGGGCTGCCCCTGTTGAAGTCAGACCTTGTCTGCTGTGCCTTTTCATCCCCTAACACATGCATCATTTCTTCATGTTTAGAGCTTTTCTAGTTCTCCATAAAATACATGATACTCATATACTGCACTGGCTCCTCTGTCACTGGAACTCACACCTTCTAAGTTCTTTTTAAAGCTTCCATATGTAAGAACACCTGGCATCTGTTTTTGTGTCAGCACACTTCTAAGTCTTGGATACCCACCTTCAGAAGACCACTCTTCCTGACCACCCAGGGATCCCACCTTATGCCCCCTCTCATAGCATCAGAGGCTTGGGTGGGGCTCCCACTAGAGAGGGTAGCATGGAGGACCAGGGTCCTAGGCATTTAAGGGAGATGCAGGAGGCTCTATTGCTGCCTGCATCCAAGTCCAACAGAAGCTGCTGCAAGATTGTGGGCTTCCTGTAGGCCGAGGAGGAGCAGGTGATTCTACAGGACCCGAGGAGCTGTCACTGGCGGACTGGTCTGAGCGGAAGAGGGAAGAGGGAGCTCCCCTTCCCCCATGTGCTTAGGACCTATGGGGAGTGGACTGAGAAGAAAAGTCCATCTACAGGCTCCCCGGATTCCTTGACTTTAGATCAGTAGTTTGCAAGGTGTGCCAAAGCATCACTTGGGACTATATTAAAGAGGCCAATCCCCTGTGAGCACCGCCTCAGACCCACCCCGCTAGAAACCCCAGTGTGGCCATGTGGTCTGGCAGTTTGGACCCAAGTAGAGCCTGAAAACCATAGCATTAGACATGAACTTCTGGGGACAGGCCTGTCCTCAGTTCGGGGTCTCCAGCTCCTGGCACAAAGCCAGCATTTGGTAAACAAAAATACAAATGCAAGGTGCCTGGGACCAAGCTTCATGTTTCTCTCTCAAGCGGCACTACACAGGCTCTCAAACGGGCTGGCTGGCTCTATTTGTGGAGAGCAGGCATTATGCCCATGTCCCCACAGATAGCAAGTACTCAATAAACAGCCAGGAACAAATATTTTCTATTCTCTGCGTCACTGTGCTCTACCAGTTCAGGCTGTAGGCTTCACCACACGGCTGAAGTCCGATTGTGTTTAAGCGGAGTAAGGTGGAAAGGCTGAAACAGTAACTCAACAATTCTCAACACTGAGACCATGTACTGCACTCAAAATTCCAACAGCTCAGGCTGGGTGTGGTGGTGCACCCCTTTAATCCCAGCACTAGGGAGGTAGAGGCAGGTGGATCTCTGTGAGTTCAAGGCCAGCCTGCTCTACACAGTGAGCTCCAGGCCAGCTGGGTCTAAAGGGAGACCCTGTCTCAAAAAAAAAAAAATAAAATAAAATAAAAAATAAAATAAAATAAAAATTCCAACAACTCATGTTCTTGAATTAAGACAGAGCATATCACAGCCCATGGGTGATCCAGGGGTGAGCAGACAAACCTTTTTTGATGGAGGGAAAGAAGAGTATATGTAAATGTGTGTGCTTGCACACCTGTGAACAGGTGTGTGGAGCCAACGGAGTCCTGCTCCTTAGGCATTGTCCGCCTTATGTTTTTGAGACAGGGTCTCTTGCTGGCCTGTGTCTCACTGATTAGCCTAGGCTGGCTAGCCCCAGTGATCTGTAGGTCTCTGTCTCACTGATTAGCCTAGGCTGGCTAGCCCCAGTTATCTGTAGGTCCCTGTCTCACTGATTAGCCTAGGCTGGCTAGCCCTAGTGATCTGTAGGTCCCTGTCTCACTGATTAGCCTAGGCTGGCTAGCCCCAGTGATCTGTAGGTCTCTGTCTCACTGATTAGCCTAGGCTGGCTAGCCCCAGTGATCTGTAGGTCTCTGTCTCCCCAGGAATGAGGTGAGTTACGACAGCATGCTACCATGCCCAACTTTTGTTTTATGTCTTTTTGAGACAGGATCTCCCTGTAGCACCGGCCGGCCTAGAACTTGATACGTAGACCATCTGGCCTTTGAACTCACAGAGATCTGCCTGCCTCTGTCTCCTAAATGCTGGGATTAAAGGCATACACCACCATGCCCAACTAGATATTTTATTGTTTTTTAATTTTATGTGTATGAGTGCAATGCTGGAGGAAGTCAGAAGGGGATGTCAGATCCCCTGGAACTGGAGCTTCAGACAGTTGTTGGCCGCCATGTGGGAGCTGGGAATCGCACCAGGTCCTCTGCAAGAGCAGCCAGTGCTCTTAACTGCTGACCCAGCTCTCCAGCCCATGAAGCAAGTGTTCTTAACTACTGAGCCATCTTTCCAGCCCTGATGTCCAACTTTTTAAACTGGGCTCTCGGCGATTAAACGTGGGTCTTTAAGCTTGTATGTGCAAGCACTTTATGGACTGAGCTACCTCCCCAGCCCCAAACAAGTGTTTATTTTTCTAAACAACTAAACAAAAATACTTTAAAATGAAAAGGGTGGGGGGGGGAGTTATAGTTCAGTGGGAGACTCCTTGCTGATCAGGCAAACCCAACACTATAAAAAAAAAACAAAAACAAAAACAACCAAACCTTGCCAAGCCTGGTGGCGCACACTTAATTCCAGCACTCGGGAGGCAGAGGTAGGCGGATCTCTGTGAGTTCAAGGCCAGCCTGGTCTACAGAGCGACCTCCAGGCCAGCTGGGACTAAAGGGAGACCCTATTTCAAAAAGACCAAACCAAAACAAAACAAAATACTAAACCACTAGCAAAAAACAAAAAAGAAAGAAAACGAAACCAAACCCAAACCTGTCAGTTACATCATGACATGTGATACTCACATAAAATTCAAACGTCACTGCATGTAAGTAAGGTTATGCTGGACACGGCCAGTGTCTGCATTCTCTACAGCAGATATCACATAGGCAGAGCACGGCGGCTGCTGCAGCAGAACAAGGACCAAGAAACCTTCAATCTTTATCCTGTGGCCCTTTGAAGACCCTTCCAAGTTTGCAAACAGATGCTGGAGATGACATTGGGCAAGGAGCAGTACTCAGCTCTGCCATAAAACCTGGTGTGAGATCTGACCATGCCAGTGGGTGTTGGCCACAGGCTTGGCCAACTTGGCTTCAAAGCTGGAGGAAGGCAGCCCACATGCAGCTTGCTGGCAGCGATCCTTTGGCTAGTGGTCCTCAATAGCCTGCTGCAGCCAAACCAGCCCCAGCTGTCCCTCTTGCAGCACCAGTCCCAAACCAGGGCAAGGGGAGACCCTGTGCCTTCTGGGCCAGAGCACTCACATGGGTAGGGGAGCTTCGGTTACTCTCCTCTAGAAATTCCTCCAAGGTGACCATCTCGCTGCTGGGAGAGGCTGAGCAGGGTCGCACCCCAGTGTGGGGTGCACCTGCACTCCTCTTCTGGATACCCTCTTGTGGGAGAGGCCCGTTCCGGGGTGGAGGGTACTCATGGCGGCCAAGGGCACCTCGTCCTGGGTTGCTGGCATCCCGAGACGGTGTGGCAGGGTCCCTGCTGGGAATGAGGTCAGCACTGCTGAAGCTCTCCGACCGGCTGTGCAGCTGGTCCGAGGAACCTGTGTGGGGACACGGGGACATCAGCCGCTGTTCTCACTCCCTCTCCAGACCGTTCTCCTAAAGCCAACACAGTGGAGAAGCCCCCCAAACCCTGGGCACCGCCCATATTTGGCTGATTCCTTTTGTACCCTTTAGCCCTTCACTTTGGCTTTTAAAAATAAAAAGGAAAAGCAGAAAGCTTTCACTAAAATTTAAAGATCTTTTTTACAATTCCACCTCCTAGGCTATAGGTAATTTCCATCTGGATGGCTTTCTGGACTTCATCAATTTGCAGGTCATTCTTGCTCAGGGACCACAGCTGACTTTCTGTGTCACCCCAATTCCAGAGCATGTGAATTACTAATGTACTGCCCTCCTTAACTCTCATTCACTCACATATTAAATCTGTTTAGGGCTGGGCGTGGTAACACACACCATTAATCCCAGCACTTGGGAGGCAGAGGCAGACCGATTTCTGTGAGTTTAAGGCCAGCCTGGTCTACATAGTGAGTTCTAGGACAGCCTGGGACTACAGGGAGACCCTGTCTCAAAAAGACCAAAAAAAAAAAAAAAGTTTGCTTAACACCTACTATGTAAGGCCACTCTTTTGCAGGGGTCAGTCAGGAAGTAGGTAAGAAAAAAATTGTCATGATGAATTTCTAGAAAGGAGGTCCTGTGCCGGCACACACATCCTCTTCAGATGCGCAGCGGACATTCAGAAGACAGACCAGAATTTGAACCATGAAACAGACTGAAAACTTCTGTTAAAGAATCAAATCCAGAACTGTTGGTAGAACGCCTGCCTAGCATGTATGAAGCCTTGGCTCAGAGTCCCAGCACCATGGAAGCCAGCGAGCTGGAGGATAGACTAGGACACAAAATTCTGCCTTAAAAAGATTAGAGAAAAAAAAAATCCAGGTAGAGTTGTACATGCCTTTAATCCCAGTACTTGGCAGGCAGAGGCAGGCAGATATCTGCGGGACTGAGGGCAGCAAGTTCCAGGCCAGCTGGGGCTAGAGGGAAACGCTGTTCTCTTCTGTTCTCTGTTGCCCAGTAGAAAGGACAGCTGTCCCTGTCCTCATTTCACAAAGTAGTGCCCATGTTCTCAAGGGGGAGGAGCTGAGCGCCAGTCCATTCAACTCCCTGGAAACCCCAGAGTGTGGCCTACAGATGTGTTAAAATGTGCTTCAAATCCTGCTGTGCACATTTTCTGAACTATATAGACAGCATGAACCTAGAGCTGAAAGCCCAAATAAATGGTTCCAAGTGCTCCCACGGGACAGCCTTACCCTTGAGGCTCAGAGGTGAGCTGTTGCTAGATGTGTTTCTGCTGCTCTCCAAGCTGTTTGGCCGTGACACTGAAAGCAGACAACCATCTTTAACACAAAGGGCCAGTGACCAGGTAGATCCCGGGTTAAACCATCCCAACTGAGGAAAAACCCATAACCAAAGCAATTCTTCACGAGCGTCAGGCCAGTGACCTTAGCAAGGAAAGTCGAGAGACAGTTTAAAATGACAGCAAGACAGGCCATGTCACAGAACTCTAGTATAAAAGCAAACAAGGAAGGGCTTCTCTGGGAAAAGCAGGGTTATTAGGGAGGTATGGGTGCCTACAGACCACCTATATTATTGCATGGAGCTTTCCAGAACTCATGCAGAACCATTTCTAGAACAGGGCTGAGGTGCTGGTCAAGGCAGCAGGTGCATGCAGGTATGTGCAGACAGGGTGTGCCTGTGTCTGTCCCTGTAGGTGACCACAGGGAAGGAGTTGGGGTGCCAAGATCAGGGTGACAGCTCAGGGGCAAGCTGGGTATCAGGACCAGAGTGACAGAGCAGCACGTTTGCTCTTCAGCCTCTTTCCATCTGCTTCAAAGGGAAAACTCAGCCGGGCGTGGTGGCGCACGCCTTTAATCCTAGCACTTGGGAGGCAGAGGCAGGCGGATCTTTGTGAGTTCAAGGCCAGCCTGGTCTACAGAGAGAATTCCAGGACAGCTGGGGCTACAGGGAGACCCTGTCTTGAAAAGACCAAAAAAACCGCCTTTAATCCTAGGCCACATTGGAGGGAGAGGCAGGGTCGATCTTTTGTGAGTTTCCAAGGGGCCAGCCTGGTCTTAAAGAGGAGTTCCAGGACAGCTGGGTCTACAGGGAGCACCCTGTCTCAAAAAAAAAAAAAAAAAACAAAACAAAAACAAAAACAAAGGGAAAACTCAAAGCTTCTGGTAACACGCGTGAAGGGCACAGCCTCATGCCTGTGGGTGGGGGCCTGCACTGTGTCACTCTGCTTCAGACCTTTGGAAGGCTGGTACCACACTCCTTCTCTCCAGGCTGGCCACCCTTACCAGTCTGCATCCCTGTCCTCCTCCAGCAGCCTGCCCTGTGCCTGGAAAGCCCTCTGCTCCTGGACTCTGAACCTCCAGGTGTAGCATCCCCCCTGAGCACAAGGCAGGGACGGAGTGGCAATGTCAGCTCAGGTGTCTCCAGGGACACAAGTCCCAAGTGCTGCTAAGCTCTGCACAGAGCAGCCACGTGGGAAAACACTTGTGGGCAAACTGAGCACCAATCCATTCAGAAGTGAGAAGTGTTCTGCACAGCACTAAATGTCACTACAAAGGAACGGATATAACAACGGCCCCCAAGACACCTTTATTATTTATTTTGGGGTTTGAGTTAGGGTCTTGAACTTCCAATCCTCTGATCTCAGCCTCCTCAGTCCATACCTGCACTGTGAAGGCACTCCAGGCCGCACTACCGTGCCCAGCTCATCTTTCTCTATTCAGTGCTGACCAGAGAAGCTGAAGTCAGGACACACACGAAGAAAGCTCTGTGCTCAGCTAACCAGGCACAGATCTGGCCGCTTGGTGAGCTGGCGCAGGCAGCAGGGCCTTTCCCCTGCTGCAGGGTCCCCCACCATGATAATGATGGGAGGACCCCTGGGGCTAATGGGCCTCACTAAACAGCCTGTCTTTACTCACATTACTCACAATCATAAACAACTAATGTCAATGTCCCCGAACTCTAAACAGTGATGAGATGATGCTGGCGCCCTGTGGCTGAGCACTTCAGATGCAAACAGAATCTAATGAAACCTTCGAGGTTTCCTTTTAAGGATTTTCCCCCCTCTAGGGTTATTTTTAAAAAAACAAATTTTACATTTATTTTACATTCATTCATTCATTCACATTCATTCATTTAGTATGTGTATATTGACACATGTGTAGGTCGGAGCACAATTTGCAGGAGATGATCATCTCCTTCCCACCATGTGGGTGCCAGGCCTGGACTCAGGCTTAACAGCTTTTTCTTTTCATTTCCACTTTCCCTTTTTGCTGTTTGTTTCTATTTATTTGCTTATTTTGGTGTGGCAGCATTCACCAGCAGGTTCAAGGGCATTTTTAGGAGTTGATTCTCTTCTTCCACTCTGTGGGTTCCAGGGTTAAGCTCAGGTCACCAACGCCCTTCCCTGCGGAGCCTTCCTGTCAGCCCTTACTTTAAAAGCTGAGGACTGGGGTTGCAGCTTAGCTGTGTGCTCAGGCTCCTGGGCTGGGCTGGGCGGGGCGGGGCGGGGTGGGGTGGGGCAGGGCAGGGCAGGGCAGGGCAGAGAAGGCAGGCTCAGGGGCGCTCCAGGTCCCCCATCCCCATACATCCGCAGTAACAAATCCACTTTCACCTCTTTTGTGTGTTAGATTCCCATGACTTCCACACTGCTTAGCTTATAGGAAAAGTGCTGACAAAATCCCAGCTAAAGCCACACAGGCCACTCACCCGGCTGCCTGTGGTACGGGCCCTCGAACTCTGTGGATGGCTCGTGGAGGTGGTCATCTGAATTACAGCCTGGGGCAAGAATAAAGCTAATGAGCTGAGGTTCTAGAAGGCCTGCCACCCGCAGGGGAGCTCCTGGTCCCTGGCTGGGTGACCAACTCTGGCCCGTATACAAGCCTGAACCACATTAATGTCTTGCTTCTGGGGATGAAGGAAGGAGTGTGGATGGTACCTCCACTCATCTGACTAGCTTGGAAGAGGAGACAGGCTACCACCCTGGATTCCTTTAAGTCACACTGGCACCTGTGCATGGCAGATGAAGGGAACAGGAGCTGCTGGCTTAGTGCTGCAGAAGCCCTTCCAAACCCAACGCACCAAAAGCAGAGGGTATGGAAGCAATCAACTTCAGGAGTTGCAATGTCATCAGGTAGCAGCAAGAACTGGAGCCCAGCGTCTGAGGGGAGAGGCTGACCCAGGGAAGCAAGCCCTGTACCCCATAGCTCCTCACCAGATGCAACCTGGGAACCAACTGGCCAGCCACCCACAGGTCTTACCCTGAGGACAGGGAAACAGCCCACACTCCAAGCACTGAACCAGGGCCCCCTTTCCCCAAAAGAAGAGTCCCCATGTTGAAAGCAGTTACCTACCCACTGGCAACGAGTGTCCGGAGTGAGATCTGAAGTGCAGGGACCCTACTGTGCTGTTCTTTGCTCTAGGTATGGTGCCAAGGCTATACATGCCCCAGCCTTCCAGAATTGAGTGGGCCATTGGGAAAACGAACACTTCTTGCTCTCAGCCTTCCAGATATACCTCGGAGGCAATCATACTCAGCCCTTTCAGCTGTTTCTCTGATAATTTCATCCCTCTTCAATTAAAGGGCTGTCTCTTTTAGTTCTAAGCATTCCTTTCATTTGCATATTTTAGACTTCCCAATGTTTCCCTCTGGCCATTGCTCCTTTCATAGCATCCTGTTCTTGTTTCATGAGTACAGCAACTTCTCTTATCTGATTCTATTGTTCCTGGGCATTTTAACATTTTGTCTCTGTTCCTGTGGATACTCCGGTTTATTTCAATGCTGTTTGCATTGGTTTTACTCTGACTGGGGTTGCAGGCTCGCCTCAGATGTCCAGGAAATCCTTGAGCTTCCATGGGCTTTACCTGACAACATGTGACCAAACCATTTGGATGGGAATCTCTTCGTCTAATAAGATTACCGAAAGACTGTATTACTGAGGTGTGAACACACACAGCTTCTAGCATTCTGGGAGATAGCACATCCATAAATCTTTCAGACACCCTTGTTTTCAACATGGGACAATTGGCCTCAGTTCTGTCAATGGATTTCAATGCTAGAAACCCTCTCTAGAGGAAACACCTCTTGACTCCTGCCATTTGGAGAAGACTGGTTGCCTGGTTTTAGCCTGGCCCTGGTACCAACACCTGAGCGCTGCTGCCGGTTGGATCACTCATCCAAAATCCCTCGGCTGGTAAGTAGAGATGAGGTTGCACCTGGACTCAAGACTCAAGTCTTCAACAACTTGACCCCTCTGCTCATGCCTCTGAGCCTGGGGCTTAGGAGGTCCTCAGGCAGGCCCAAAGCTCACCCTCTGAAAGGGCCATACTCACCTCTGCTGTGGCCTGGGTGCCGGGGGATAGGGGTAGAACTGGAAGGAGCTGCTGTGACAGCTGAGGTTGCAAAGGTCCGGGAGCCAAGCTCCGAAGGCCAGGACTTCACAGCTGAGTCAGTGGAGATGTCTGTGCGGTCAACAGTGCCTCCATGTGGGGACCCTCGCTTTGGTTTTAGATCCCCAGGGCCTGGGGCAGAAGAGGACATTGAGAAATGAGGCTGTCGGCCTGTTGCCAAGGCAGGGTAAGCACACTGAGGCCCAAAGCAGGTCAGCAGGACATGGGGACCACAGGGACACAAGCTGGGCGGCGTCCTGTTGTACTGAGAAGTGGAGAGGCACGACGAGGCTAGCTGTGGCTCTAGTGTGGGCAGTTATGGCCAGCGCTGCAAGGCTGGGAGGAAACAGAACTCGACAAGAGAAATAAAATGTTACAGTCCAAAACCAGTTATGGGCACACTTCCTGAGTCTCCTTGTGCAGAACTCCTGGCCCCAGCTTCCTACAGTCCTAACAGGTACTGCCAAGGAACACTCCAGATCTGCCACCGAGGTGCTGAGGACCCTGCCAGCTGCATTCACTGCCAGCCTCACAACAGTTTGTTCTCAGGAGAAAACAAAACAAAACAAAACAATAAACCCTTTAACCCCGCAAGGTAAGTTTTACCTTGTACTTTATGCCTTTAAGCAATGTTAATTTTTGTACCATGAATATGTACTGTCAAAATTAAATATTTTTGAAAAGTTTTACCTCCCCACCCCAAGAAAACAAAAACAGAAAACCAAGTAGGAAAGAGGATGGCCTCTCCAGATGTGTAATGAAAATAAAAGTGGGTAGAGGGCTGGGCTCAGCTGGGAGGACGCTTGCCTTATAAATACATGGTCCTGGGCTTGATCCCCAGCACCTCAAACAAACAAAACAAACAAAAAACCCACCAAAAATAAAAACAAATGGCAAAACCAAGGAGCACATTCCTAAGAGCTGGCCAGGCCTTTTTTCAAGGCTGCTCCTGTGCCAGAGGCCCCGCTGCAAGTGGAGGCTCCTCCCACACAATCCAGATTCCTCTCAGCCTTCTTCTGGGCTCCTCTTACTGTGGTGTCAAAGGTCCAGACTGCAGGATCTGAGCTGAATGGGGAATTTGGATTTTGTTTGATAACCTTGATGAGAAGCAAGCCTCAAGTCTGGTGGAATGAAGAGTGATAGGTCTTCCTATGGGTTAGGTGGAAATGAGGGTCCAGAGGGAGGTGGAGATGGGCAAGCGGTTAGCGTGAGCACCAGACAGACAAGCACGATTCCGACAGCATGCGGGGAAGACAGACTCCAAGGCCAGGCGACACAATGCCTTGGGTTCCTAAAGCCAGGGTCATGAGCTGAAGCCAGTGATGCATTAACCAACCTTAACGTTGTCATAGTTAATGGATGGACTTTTAGGGTTACTTTGGTGACACTAGTTTTCTGTGTACAGCACAGTACTGACAATCAATTTTCCTTTTAAGATAAAAGTTAAATGCAAACTGTGAACCAATTTAAGGGAGATGTATAAATAATCATACAGGCGACAGAGGACCACGAAAAAAATCACCAAGATGTTGTGTAAGGATGACTGAGGAGAAGCAACGTGACAGGACGTGTGACCTCTGGCCAGCTTTTCCTCCGTGGGTGTGATTTATGTACCCATGTTCCACTATGGTTTTAATTTCAGCATCAAAGATGTCAGAGAATCTCAGTATAGTCATAAAACTTCATTTGGAGTTGAACTTTGGCTGGGCAAAAATCAATCCGATTGCTCAAAATGCTGGACTAGAGCCGTCAATCAAAACAAAACAAGGCCCTCATGAGCGAGCGGAAGCCAGTAACTCTTATGTTCTGACAAAGACTGGGCCAGAACATCGTTGCTTAAAATAAATCTTTTAGAAAAGTAGATCACTTGAAGGAGGGTGTGTGTTTTAGGAAACACAGCAGCAACTAACTACTTCTGCTTTACACACGGGCACGGCTTAAGCTTGCAGGGGCAGGAGGGGCGGGGACACACAGCCTCTTCACTTACTGAGTGCAGACCTCTGGGCCCAAGGGTAAGTAAGTGCACGTGTGTCCTGAGGATCCCCTAAAACTGTGCTGTGCTGAAGAAACAGTCCAGGGAGCATGATAACCCATCTTCTATTTTGCAATCAGAATCCACGCTGGGTACTTTGGAACTGGGGTGGGGAACAGGGGTGCCCCAGGGGCCATGTGGCCTCTAGGGACTTGTTTTTGGTTGGTTGTCTGAATTTCAGAAATGAAGGATGCACGATGCAGACACATGGTAAAGGGAGGGTCAGAAATCCCCCATGTCTGAGAGAGAAACAGGCTCATGAGGAGAGGACGGGATGTCGGAGGAAGACCAGAACCGCAGGCGTTTACACAGAGCTGGGGGGGCTGTTGGAGACTTGTCTTTTTCCTTGCTTTTGCTTCTCAAAAAGGGGCTCTTTTTGCGATGAGATGCTAAATTATTATCATTAGGAGAACCCAGAAGAAGAAGGGAAAAAAACGAACAAATGAAATGAACAATAATTACAAATGAGTTTAAATTAGCAAAATGTACTTAGGAAAGCTGAGTCCTCTCCAACCAATACCCAACACTCAGGCCAAAATCACTTATGCTCTGACTCAATTTAATTTAGTGGCACCCCAGTGCCAACCATTACGCACACAGCACATCAGGAGAATTATACACTGCCTAAGGAGCTGCTGGTCTAGATGATTTTTCAATTTCAGTGTGTTACATTATTAAATAAGAATGCTTATTAACACAGGAGCCAGCTCCTCTTACTCATCCATTTTAATGACAGGGTCCCTGACAACTCGGCTCCCACACAGCTCCACTGCTACTCCAAGACCTTGGAGACACTTAATGACAAGGTTCTGGCCCGCTGTCGTGGTTCAATCTCCCTGAAGTACTCACAAATCATGTCTATAGTTCTAAAATCACCTCTTCTGGCAGGAAGAGTTTAAAGTAAAATGCCTCTTTTTCAAACCCCATGCCAGAAATAATTGTTGTTTCTTTTTAGATCCCTCCACATCTTCTACTCCTTGGCCTTTAAAGTAGAGATGCTGAGAGCAGACAAGTGATCTAACCTCCTGAACAAGCCTTAATCCACCTAACAGAGTTTTGATTTAGGGTGTTACCTCTGGGGCCAGAGTATCTATTACTTTTGCTCCATCACCACCTAGTGGCTATATCCCACATTACAGGACAAGGTTGGTGGCCCCAAGTGGCCCTGCTGCCAGCTCAGGGAGACTCTGAGGGTTCTACAGCCAGACTGTTTAAAATGTGCAGGGACCTATGCTGCTTTAATCAGAAGCAGCATAAGCTGAGGTGAGGTTTGAATCTGACACCTAGGTCTGGGTCTCTCTTACTGTATCAGCCACAGTGTAGCCGGTTCTAGTCTTGCTTTCTCAATGTTAAAAAGGGACAGTACCTGGGCTATCTTCATAAGACTTTCTTCAAAAATATATAAATAGGGGGCCGGAGAGATGGCTCAACGGTTAAGAGCACCGACTGCTCTTGCAGAGGACATGGGTTTGATTCCCAGCACCCACATGGCAGCTAAGAATCTTCTTTAAGCCAGGCATGGTGGCACACGCCTTTAATCCTAGCAATTAGGAGGCAGAGGCAGGCAGATCTCTGTGAGTTCAAGGCCAGCCTGGTCTACAGAGTGAGTTCCAGGACAGCTGGGACTATAGGGAGACCCTGTCTCAAATTTAATTAATTAATTAATTAATTAATTAATTAATTAAAAAATATAAACCAAAAGGGGTCAGTGATGAGTGATGACCACCTCATGGGTCAGTGCGGATGAGACAAAACAGAAAACATGCAAAGAAGTTCAGAGGGTGCTAAGCCCAGAGCCAGGGTCAAGCTCCCAGCCAGCAGCCTGCTTGTTTGACAGTTTGGACCAGGTCAACATTTCTTTCCTCTCCATGTTTTCCTAATTTTACTAAACTGAGCATAGCTGGCCCATTAGACTTAAAAAGTAACATGGCTGAAATGAGAAACACCTCCGAACTGATCCAGCAGTCAGTATGAAAACTTGAAGCAGCAGACCCTCTCCAGTTATAAGAAGCCGGGTGTGGTGGCGCACGCCTTTAATCCTAGCACTTGGGGGGCAGAGACAGGGGGATCTTTGTGAGTTCAAGGCCAGCCTGGTCTATAAGGTGAGTTCCAGGACAGCTGGGGCTACAGGGAGACCCTGTCTCTAAAAAACCAAAACCAAACCAAACCAAAACAAAACAAACAAACAAACAAACAAAAAAAGAAATGTTCTGCTAACATTAAGAGATGGGTGAGGCAGCTTTGCCTGTAATCTCAGCATTCAGGAGGCAGAGGCAGGAGGATGGTTGAGTTCCAGCCCAGCTGAGTTACTGTGTGAGTAGTTCGTTACCACTTCCTTCCCACATGCCTGCCGTTCACCTATTCCTGCACCTATAAAGAACAGATGCTAGACAGGTGTGTCTTTCTCACAATTGAAATGACACAAGTACTTGCAGTGAATGAAAGTGACACACGCCTCAGTCTGAGGGCACTTACTACTTGTCCTCAGTGTTCTGTTAGCCCCTGAGAGCTCGGGCTCCCTGACATATAGTCAGAAAGTTCTGGAGTCTTTGATAAAAATTTAAGTTTACTCAGGGCAAGGGGCTGGCATAAATCCAAAAAATATTAAAAAGTAAACTTGACATTTTCACAATGTTAAAGTAACTGTGTTTCAGATTCTAGGACAGTCATTTTGATACCTTAACAGATCTAAAATTAGGACACAGCTTCAACAATGTTCCAAAGCCACTATAGGCCAGGCAGTGACGGTGGCAGCACTGTTGTTACCACACTCAATTTACCTGGCTCATCTTTTCCTTTTGTGTGCACACAACCACCTGTCTTTTAGACAAGATGTTACTGCTCAGGGTGTGCTTAAAGTCCAGCAGAAAAGCTTCAGTGGCTGCCCGCTGCTTTCTACCAGCAGTAAGGAGTCTGCTGGCTCACCAGGCCTGAGAGACTCGATGAAATACAGCATGTACAACTACAATCCTGTTCTTATTTCAGAGCCTCTGGCCGATTCCAAACAATCTTCCTCCAGGAAGATGCACCCTGTACTAGCAGACACAGGTAGAGAAGGAATCAAGGTGTCTTGCAATGATGAAAGATGACCAAGGACACATGGAAGGCGTGGGAAATGTGCGTGGGATCACCCTATGGAAAGGAGCTTACCATAACCTTTGACACCTCTGATGGAACCCCAAACACATCTGCAACTGCGCCTGTCTATAAGGTGCCTGCTCAAGTACCAACTGTGGATGTTCAATTACCCACTTTAAAGTAACAAAGGGCCCTGGGCGACACTGCCATAGCACAGATGTGTATCTCCTCCTGGTCTGAGACAAGCCTATATAGGAGACACCCTCACATGGACACATAATATCTTTACAGTCCCACGGAAGCATGGTGCACACCACCAGTGAATGGATTTGGGGGCTTCCATTCTCACCCTAACATAGCCAGGCAGACAACCCTACCTTTCCCCACAGGCCCGTTGTGCGTGTCACGCTCTTCGGCGCAGTTCGAGGCAGATGGGGGGATACCAGGGTTATCTGGCTGTGACCTGAGAGGCTGGGAGGCAGACGGTGAGGCAGGGTCTGATGATTCCAGCTGCCAGGGTGGGCCGTCTGTGGTCGATTTTAACCGTTCTCTGGAACCTTCTTTCTTTGGCTTAATAAGTTTGACCAAGGCTTTGGCTCCAATCCAGTGGTTCTTCCTAGCAAGAAGGAGATTTTTAAATTTGCAGGTAAATGGATGGAACTAGAAGCTAAGTGGAGCAACACAGTCCCAGAAAAACAAATGACGTATGGTGTCCTCATTTGTGAATCCTAGCACCAAATCCTTATTTGTAAGGGAAACTCAGTGTTTTTTTCTTTTTTAGTAAATATAACTGATGCCACTACAAAAAAGAGTACATTAAAGCATACATCAATGTGCTATGTAATTTAGGAATGTAAAGTAATTATTTCTTTTTACTTGCATGTAACTGTACTGTTTAAAAGGCGCACACCTTTAATCCTAGCACTTGGGAGGCAGAGGCAGGCGGATCTCTGAGTTCCAGGCCAGTTGGGGCTACAGGGAGACCCTGTCTCAAAACACACACACACACACACACAAAAGTGAATCCCTAAGCATGTTTTAGACTTAACCTAGAGTTTATTTTCAGACATTATAATTTAGAATGTATGCATACATACTTTGGAGCAATCTAAAATTAATGGGAACAACAACAACAACAACAAAATCCCAAACTGAAGCTCTTTTAACAAAAGAAAAAATGATATGAAAATGAAAAATTGTTTGCGCAGCTGTAAAATCATGTCACCTTTGAGTTGTGAATTATTAGACACAAAAATAAATAGATTTTTAGGCTATGTAAAAAATTAGGTCAGTTAAATTTCTATGAATTTTCTTAATCTTGTATCAATGATTTTATTATACAAATTAATTAGGTTCTATTTATGCTACTTAAATACATTCAAGACTTACCACCAAAAAAACCAAAAAGGTACAATCCATGCTCCCAGATGCCCGGGACTAATGATGGGGCTAGGCTTGGGGGGAGGGGCACTCAGTGGTAGAGCTTTCTTGCCAGGCATTCACAAGGCCCCGAGGACCATGGATGTACACATTGTTAAATTCCTGACAGGGCAACCAAGCCTCTTCACACAAAAAAGGAGGTGGTGCCTGTGAACATTGGCACAATCCTATCTGTGCCTTGGGGACTTGGAATTAGGTGGAACCCAATTCCCAGGTGCTAGACAGGCAGTGGCAGGTGTGCGGAGTCAGAAACCCACTGCTGCTGGTCTCCAGAGGAGCAGTTAAAAGAAGGCGATGGCTCTCACTCATCTGTGCCTGTGATAAGAATGGGGCTGTGCTAACTAGTTGGTGATTTTTTTTTTTACCTGTCAAGAGTGTCATTTTTTCGCTACTTTTTGGCTGAAATAAATCACTGAAATTAGCTGGTGTTGACTGCACATCCCACAGGCACTGAGCAAGCTAGCCTGGGGGTACCTAAGATGTCTGGAGTAAAACTAGCACATATCAAGGAAACCATGAAGTAGAGCTCATCGGAAATAGAAGGCATTTTAGCTGGCTGGAGGAGAACGATGACTGTTCCCCCCCCCCCCCCCCCCCCAGCTCCGGCTCCTTGCTTACCTGCTTCTCCATGCTTCACCTCAGCTGCAATCTCCCTATCACATAAAAGACTAAAACCAGGAGGCTCAGCAGAGCTCCCTGGGACTCACGGGGGCTTCAACTTCAAACGTGGCCAGGACAGTCCACAGGGGTGGTGGGAGTACTGTTGGAAGGAGGCTGGCAGTCTACAGGACTCCTGCCCACCTGAGACTCTTGGGCAGAGACTTTCTGAACACTGGAGGGGAACTGCATGAGGCCAATTGCACCCCATGTTTGTAGCTGGAGGGCCTAGCCAGGTGTCCTGCACACACTGCTTTCCCATACAGGACCCCAGCTACCCACACTGCTAAAGGCAACACCTTCCCTGCTGTGAGTTCACAGACTTTCTGCCTGATCAGGGCTGTGGTAATCAAGTTGTTGTTGTATCAGGACGAGCCGATATTTGCTGTCCCTTACAAGACAAGCTGCAGCACACAAGGGTGGGGCTGAAAGAATGCCGACATCTTGTTGTGAGGAACATCTGCACATGATGGCCTGCCGGGGGGGTGGGTGTCTCTATAATGGGCTATGGGGCTCTGCTCACATCTGTCACAGCACGGTTCCTGGCTCCCACAGCCCACAGAAAGCTGGCTATGTGTCACCGTATCTTAGACCCACTCACTTCTTTGGAGCTGGATCGTAGAACTTGTACTGATCCATGATTTTTTCTTCCAGTTTTTCTTTATGCCTCCGTAAAGCATTTAATTTGTCTCTGTGAACAGAAGGGACAGGAAAGCCATCAGTCCAGTTTTAAGTAAGCAAACGAGCCCTTCCACTTACCGGCCCAGCTGGTCAGCCACTGGCGGTGTCTGGGATTCAGATCTGAGGGTGTTCATCCCCACACTGGCCAGAGTTGGGACCTGCTATGAATCCAGGGAGACTACGACTCTAGACCACCGAGGACCCAGCTAAGTGGGCTAAAGGGAGCCAATCTCCAATCACCTGAGAACTCCTACTCAGAAGCCCCTCAGGACTTGCCAGCCAGGCCAGGCAGGCCATGGGGCACCCCCTCAGGGCACAAAGGGCCATCTGGGGCACCGAGGCTGACGGTTGGTCAGTGCAGCAAAGGCACGTTGGTGCTAGTAACAAGGAACAAGCAGAGGAGATAGCAGGCCAGAGGTGGGACCTGCGGCAAGCCTAAGCATGCCCTGGACAGCCAGCTCCAGCAGAGTAGCCACAAAGGAAGAAAGCAGACCTGGATGGGGGGTGGGGTGTCATCTTGTGAGGAGCCAGAAGCTCTGGGGATGAGGCAAATCTTTTGGTATCTAATGATGGGGACCAGCTCACCCTTTCAAATGTCAGCAAAAAGCGGGCGTGGTGGCGCACGCCTTTAGTCCTAGCACTTGGAGGCAGAGGCAGGCGGATCTTTGTAAGTTCAAGGCGCCTGGTCTAAGAGTGGTTCCAGGACAGCTGGGGTACAGGGAGACCCTGTCTCAAAAAAGACAAAAAAAAAAAAAAAAAAAAAAAAAGAAAAAAAATGTCAGCAAAGGACTGGCAGCTCTTCTGCTCTGCTTCTTGACTCGGGGGCCTCCTGAGTAGTCTGACAGCTCAAACCCCCAGTTTCCTCATGAGAAAATAGGCTTTAGACAGTGGGTAACTAGTCAGGTTCCTTCATTATTAAAGATTGAACTCTGGGAAAAAGAGACAATGTGGGGTGGGGGGCTCTGCTCTCTGTCCATAGTCTGTGCTGTGGCCCTGATCTCAAGCTGTGCTGTGTGCTCAGATGTGCAGGAAGGCAGAGGACAGCCTCTGGTACTATGTCAGGTTGTGCACTTTTTTTTTTTTTTTTTTTTTTTTTTAAGAGCACAGTGGTCCTCATGGCCTGGAACTCACTAAGTAGGCTAGGTTGAATGGTCAGTGAGCTCCAGTTTCCAATTGTTATCTCTGCCTCTCCAGCGCTGGGACTACAAGTACACACCACCATGCGCAGCTTTTAACAATTTTTTCTGGGCTCTAGGGATGGAACTCAGGCCCTTTTGCAAACACTTTACTGACTCAGCCATTTCCCCAGGTCCTGGTGTGTTGTTTTATGGGTGTGTCTAGACCCATAGATGTAACAATCTCAGGCCCTGGAGCAGGCTCCGAGAGGTGTGTCAAACCACTGGCCTGACAGACACTCTCTAATGCAAAAAAAATATCAGTAATCTCCCTGGGACCAGTCTAGTTAGTAACCTAGTTAGCACCTGGCCAACCTTGGCTGGCAATTCTACTGTATGGATTATAGAGGGTCCATTTCAAGCAGCAGTCATTTAGGCCCCAAATTACAGTGTGGGTTTGCTCATAAACCACTCCTCAGTGGGTGGCAAGCAGATGTGGCAGGATAACGAGGAGGAAGCATCTTTTTTAAGAGAGCTGGGATAGCACCAGGGGTTCAGTGACCGACCTTCCATATACATGTCACTTTCTATCTTCACCACACTCAGCACGGCAGGGCATGCTTAGGATGCTGGTCCCTGGAAGGGCGAGGCCAGCCAGCACAGTACAGAGCCATACACGATTCAACTCCAACATCGGGGTGCTTTCTCTTGTCTGCTATCTCTGGCACCAGATAAACTTCCCGGTGCACTCGATATCTGTAGCTGGGCACAGAAGCCCCCCAGAGTTGAGCACCCCTCTTCCCAGCCTCTTCTATATATTCTCAGCACTAAGAGCACCTGCTACTGCCTCCCCCTGACCTGCCTCTTCTCTATCAGCAGCAGAAAACAACTCACACCACCCTGTCTTGTGCGTCCCTCAAATCTGAGCAGTAGAGAACACAGCTCTGTTCACATCTGTCACCCCATAGTTCCTGGCTCCCACAGCCCACACAAAGCTGGAGGAGGTCAATCAGGACACAAAACAAACCCACTTATGAAAGTCAGGTGAGGGAAGAAACTGACTGTCAGCCTTCAATCTAATCTATCTCCCTGAGACACCTCTTCATGGTGCTAGTCCATGTCTATAAACTGAACTCAAGTTAGAGAAAGACCTTTATTGGTAGGCAATGCTTTAGAAGACACAAACAAGGGCTGAAGAGGGAGCTCAGTCAGTAAAATGTTTGTATGCATGGGTGAGGACCGAGTTCGAGGCTCGNCCCCCCCCCCCCCCCAGCTCCGGCTCCTTGCTTACCTGCTTCTCCATGCTTCACCTCAGCTGCAATCTCCCTATCACATAAAAGACTAAAACCAGGAGGCTCAGCAGAGCTCCCTGGGACTCACGGGGGCTTCAACTTCAAACGTGGCCAGGACAGTCCACAGGGGTGGTGGGAGGGTACTGTTGGAAGGAGGCTGGCAGTCTACAGGGACTACCTGCCACCTGAGGCAGCTACTCTTGGGAGCAGAGACTTTCTGAAGCCACTGGAAGGGAACTGCATGAGGCCAATTGCACCCCATGTTTGATAGCTGGAGGGCCTAGCCAGGTGTCCTGCACACCACTGCTTTCCCATACAGGACCCCAGCTACCCACACTGCTAAAGGCAACCACACTTCCCTGCTGTGAGTTCACAGACTTTCTGCCTCTGATCAGGGCTGGTGGGTAATCAAGCTTGTGTTTTTATCAGGACGAGCCGATATTTGCTGTCCCTTACAAGACAAGCTGCAGCACACAGGGTGGGGCTGAAAGAAGCTCCGACATCTTTGTTGTGAGGAACATCTGCACATGATGGCCTGCCGGGGGTGGGGGGGTGTCTCTAAACTGGGCTATGGGGCTCTGCTCACATCTGTCACAGCACGGTTCCTGGCTCCCACAGCCCACAGAAAGCTGGCTATGTGTCACCGTATCTTAGACCCACTCACTTCTTTGGAGCTGGATCGTAGAACTTGTACTGATCCATGATTTTTTCTTCCAGTTTTTCTTTATGCCTCCGTAAAGCATTTAATTTGTCTCTGTGAACAGAAGGGACAGGAAAGCCATCAGTCCAGTTTTAAGTAAGCAAACGAGCCCTTCCACTTACCGGCCCAGCTGGTCAGCCACTGGCGGTGTCTGGGATTCAGATCTGAGGGTGTTCATCCCCACACTGGCCAGAGTTGGGACCTGCTATGAATCCAGGGAGACTACGACTCTAGACCACCGAGGACCCAGCTAAGTGGGCTAAAGGGAGCCAATCTCCAATCACCTGAGAACTCCTACTCAGAAGCCCCTCAGGACTTGCCAGCCAGGCCAGGCAGGCCATGGGGCACCCCCTCAGGGCACAAAGGGCCATCTGGGGCACCGAGGCTGACGGTTGGTCAGTGCAGCAAAGGCACGTTGGTGCTAGTAACAAGGAACAAGCAGAGGAGATAGCAGGCCAGAGGTGGGACCTGCGGCAAGCCTAAGCATGCCCTGGACAGCCAGCTCCAGCAGAGTAGCCACAAAGGAAGAAAGCAGACCTGGATGGGGGGTGGGGTGTCATCTTGTGAGGAGCCAGAAGCTCTGGGGATGAGGCAAATCTTTTGGTATCTAATGATGGGGACCAGCTCACCCTTTCAAAATGTCAGCAAAAAGCCGGGCGTGGTGGCGCACGCCTTTAGTCCTAGCACTTGGGAGGCAGAGGCAGGCGGATCTTTGTAAGTTCAAGGCCAGCCTGGTCTACAGAGTGAGTTCCAGGACAGCTGGGGCTACAGGGAGACCCTGTCTCAAAAAAGACAAAAAAAAAAAAAAAAAAAAGAAAAAAAAATGTCAGCAAAGGACTGGCAGCTTTCTGCTCTGCTTCTTGGACTCCGGGGGCCTCCTGAGTAGTCTGACAGCTCAAACCCCCAGTTTCCTCATGAGAAAATAGGCTTTAGACAGTGGGTAACTAGTCAGGTTCCTTCATTATTAAAGATTGAACTCTGGGAAAAAGAGACAATGTGGGGTGGGGGGCTCTGCTCTCTGTCCATAGTCTGTGCTGTGGCCCTGATCTCAAGCTGTGCTGTGTGCTCAGATGTGCAGGAAGGCCAGAGGACAGCCTCTGGTACCATGTCAGGTGTGCACTTTTTTTTTTTTTTGTTTTTTTTTTTAAGACAAGTGTCTCACTGGCCTGGAACTCACTAAGTAGGCTAGGTTGAATGGTCAGTGAGCTCCAGTGTTCCAATTGTTATCTCTGCCTCTCCAGCGCTGGGACTACAAGTACACACCACCATGCTCAGCTGTTTAAAATTTTTACATGGGCTCTAGGGATGGAACTCAGGCCCTTTTGCAAACACTTTACCTGACTCAGCCATTTCCCCAGGTCCTTGGTGTGTTGTTTTTATGGGTGTGTCTAGACCCATAGATGTACAAATTCTCAGGCCCTGGAGCAGGCTCCGAGAGGTGTGTCAAACCACTGGCCTGACAGACACTCTCTAATGCAAAAAAAATCATCAGTAATCTCCCTGGGACCAGTCTAGTTAGTAACCTAGTTAGCACCTGGCCAACCTTGGCTGGCAATTCTACTGTATGGATTATAGAGGGTCCATTTCAAGCAGCAGTCATTTAGGCCCCAAATTACAGTGTGGGTTTGCTCATAAACCACTCCTCAGTGGGTGGCAAGCAGATGTGGCAGGATAACGAGGAGGAAGCATCTTTTTTAAGAGAGCTGGGATAGCACCAGGGGTTCAGTGACCGACCTTCCATATACATGTCACTTTCTATCTTCACCACACTCAGCACGGCAGGGCATGCTTAGGATGCTGGTCCCTGGAAGGGCGAGGCCAGCCAGCACAGTACAGAGCCATACACGATTCAACTCCAACATCGGGGTGCTTTCTCTTGTCTGCTATCTCTGGCACCAGATAAACTTCCCGGTGCACTCGATATCTGTAGCTGGGCACAGAAGCCCCCCAGAGTTGAGCACCCCTCTTCCCAGCCTCTTCTATATATTCTCAGCACTAAGAGCACCTGCTACTGCCTCCCCCTGACCTGCCTCTTCTCTATCAGCAGCAGAAAACAACTCACACCACCCTGTCTTGTGCGTCCCTCAACATCTGAGCAGTAGAGAACACAGCTCTGTTCACATCTGTCACCCCATAGTTCCTGGCTCCCACAGCCCACACAAAGCTGGAGGAGGTCAATCAGGACACAAAACAAACCCACTTATGAAAGTCAGGTGAGGGAAGAAACTGACTGTCAGCCTTCAATCTAATCTATCTCCCTGAGACACCTCTTCATGGTGCTAGTCCATGTCTATAAACTGAACTCAAGTTAGAGAAAGACCTTTATTGGTAGGCAATGCTTTAGAAGACACAAACAAGGGCTGAAGAGGGAGCTCAGTCAGTAAAATGTTTGTATGCATGGGTGAGGACCGAGTTCGATCGCCAGAACCCACATAAAGAGCTGGGCACGGTGGTATGAGCTTGTAATCCCTATGGGAAGGAGAAGACCAGCCTGGGATCCACTGGACAGCCAACCTCAGCCTAGCAGCAAGCTACAGACCCATGAGAGACCTTGCATCAAAAAAAGAATCTGAGACTAAAATCTGGCCTATACACACTCACACATGCACCCCTAGACGAACACACATGCATGACCATATGTACACATTAAAAAAAAAGGGGGGGGGCTGGAGAGATGGCCTAGTGGTTAAGAGTGCTGACCGCTCTTACAGAGGACCCGGGTTCGATCCCCAGCACCCACATGGCGGCCGAGAACCGTCCAAAACTCCAATTCCAGGAGAACTCCAGTTCCATGGGAATCCGACGCCCTCTTCTGACCTCCGCGGCACTACACAACTCGGGTGCACAGACCTGCATGCAGACAGTACATTGATACACATACAGAAATAAATAAAATTAAAAAAAAAAAAAAAAAGCTGGGCATGGTGGTGCATGCCTTTAATCCTAGCACTTGGGAGGCAGAGGTAGGCGGATCTCTGTGAGTTCAGACCAGCCCGCTCTACAGCGAGCTCCAGGCCAGCTGGGACTAAAAGGGAGACCCTGTCTCAAAAATATCAATCAACCAATCAATCAATCAATCAATCAATCAATTAATTAAAAAGAAAGAAAGCTGGGCGCGGTGGCACACAACTTTAATCTCAGCACTTCTGTGTGTTCAAGGCCAGTGTGGTCTATATAGCAAGCTGCAGGCTAGCTGGGGCTACAGGAAGGCTCTGTCTCAAAATAGACAAGAGGAGGAGGAGGAAAGCCAGCCACTACCTCTTCCAGAAATCTAGAACATTCCAGGGAATGGTATGATCCATCTCCTACCCTGTAAACCTTGATGTCCAGGGGTTGCTCACCAAAATGCCACAGGTATGGTGGTGCTGAGAACCGCAGGCCCTCAGGAGACCGAGTGAGGACTGCTTGCCTGCTTGCCGTGGGAACTGGGGAGGGAGAGTGGTCCGGAACCCCTGCTGACACAGCACCCGCCATGACCCCCTCACATGTACTGCTGGCACAGCGCCCGCCATGACCCCCTCACATGTACTGCTGGCACAGCGCCCGCCATGACCCACTCACATGTACTGCTGGCACAGCGCCCGCCATGACCCACTCACATGTACTGCTGGCACAGCACCCGCCATGACCCACTCACATGTACTGCTTCTGCTCCTCGTGGTACTGCTCCTTGCTTTCCATGTTCTGCTCTAGGAGCATTTGGTTCTGCTGGCTCAGCAGCTGGATCTGGCTCAGGAGGTGATGATTCTCCTCCTCCAAGTTTCCCTTGAGACGGGAGAGCAACTGAAACACAGACCAACAGTGGCTCAGATACCATCTGACCCCACGATCTCATGCTGCGAACCCAGCTTCCCAAGGAAGGAAGGGGCACTTGCACGAGGATGTCCACCTTGGTATTGTCTACACTAGTGGAAACCTGAAAACTGGATTCAAGAACCAGTAATCCAGCTGCATTCTCTATAAACACATGGCCCAGTTCAGTAGCTAACTGGCAGTTGTGTGGCTAGGAAGAGCATCGCAATGCAGCCAGTTCAGGCAGGGGTGCCATCGGATGTAGGGCACACAGCAGATGTTGGAGGCTTGACATGAAAAAAGAGAACTTAAAATTACATATGAAATGATATTTTTGATGTACTGGTTAAATAAAATCTACCATTAAAATGAATTTCGTCAGGGTCAGGCCTGTGGTTCTATGGCAGAGGGCCGTCCCGCAGGTACTAGGTTCTATACTCAGCATGGCAAAAGGAAGGTGTGTACTAGAAAATGCTAAATCTCATACCTACCTTCCATTATATTTTAACTGGACAGCTTTATTCTAAGAGAGACAGAAAGAAAGCCAGAGAACAAGACCCTGGGCTTCCCCAACATCTAGGGTCTAGCTCAGCCCCAGCAGCACAAAATGGCCATGTTCTAACACAACTTTACATACATAGTATTTAAATTACATATAATTTTTACTTTCCACAAACTATTACTGTTCATTTGATTTTTATCCTTAACCATTAAAAAACATTAAGCATTATTCTTGCCAGGCATGGTGGTGCAAGCCTTTAATCCCAGGATAGGCGGATCTCTGTGAGTTTAAGGCTAGTCTGGTCTACATAGAGAGTTCCAGGACAGGTGGGGCTATAGGGAGATTCTGTCTCAAAAAGACAAGGGGGGAAAAATAATCTTTCTTTGTCCGTGGGGTGGCAGGGAAGCAAGCTGCTCCCTCCCCTTTACCCCACGACAATACAACTCCGACCTAATCCCTAATAAAAAGATCAGAAATTTAGTTTTCATAAAAATCATTATGCACAGGGGCTGGAGAGATGGCTCAGTGGTTAAGAGCACCGACTGCTCTTGCGAAGGACCCGGGTTCGATTCCCAGCACCCACATGCCGGCAAAGAACAGTCTTTAAGCCAGGTGTGGGGGTGGATGCCCTTAATCCTAGCACTGGGGAGGCAGAGGCAGGCGGATCTCTGTGAGTTCAAGGCCAGTCTGGTCTACAGAAAGACCCTATCTCAAAAAGACAAAAAAAAAATCATTATGCACAGTTTATCAGTGCATGGTGAGAATGAGAAGAGAAAAGGAGGTGAGATCACTTCCTTTACTTGGGAACATATATTTTTAGGGCCAAGGAGATGGCTCGGTGTGTAAAAGCAATAGTTATGCAAACCCGATATGCACACATGAACATGCACACACATGTACACCTGTACATACAGAAACATGCACATAGATAAACACAGGCATACACACACAGACTGAAACAGTGGTCCCCAGTACATAAGAGTTTCCAGGACAGTGCCACCCCTACAACATGGGGCTCTGTGACAGGGTCTCTCATTCTCTATGGGCAGCCCAGATCTGGCTGGGTGCCTGTATAACAGGCAGCTCAGTAACCTGAGGCTGAGGTTTCCTCAGTTGTGATATCTCCCAGGAGTGTCCCAAAGGTCAAGCAGGACCCACCTGCTCTCCTCAGCCTCTCTCCATACAGTGGGATCTGTCTGAGTCCTATAAGAGGGTTTTGTGCCTATAACCATGACCAATCCAGCAGTTAAGACTGCCCAGCCAGGACCCAAGCCAGACAGCCATATGTAAATACAAGCCATTTTGCTAGTACTACTGAAAGGAGGAGCTACAGAAGACAGTGTTACCATGGCCAGGAGGATCGAACTTACAGCCAACCTCAGGGAGCAAAGATCAGACACGACGGCCTTTGAGACTTCCGCCCAACAGGTACGGCTCATGCTCGTCTCTGCCCCAAAGCCACTCCTGTCTCAGAGCAGACACCCAAGGAGAGTGTCACTCCTTATAGTGCTATCCAGAGCCACAGCTCACCTCGCAGTGGTTGTCCAGTTTGGTCAGCGAGATGTCCATGCTCTGGTGCTGTTCCTTCAGCTCGTCGAAGTGCGCCTGCCAGCGGTTCAGCTCCAGCTGCGAGCTGTTCAGTGAGGTCTTCAGCTCCTTGGTGTGGGCGTGAAGCTCCTCATATTCCCCCTTCAGCTGGTGGTGCAGGAAACTGATCCTAGGGGAGAGCCACGGGCAGAGGGGATAAAGGAGAGGCCGTGGCCCCGGCTCAGTAGCAGTCCTGACAGTGGTGAACTGTGCAAGTCACACAAAGCGACAACCCTCACACGTGTAAAGTCAAAGTACTAAGGGCATCCTTGGCATGATGGGATAGGCAAGCAGGCTGGCTAACATACTGACTTCGACAAGGTCCCACAGCTACCAGCCCTTCAACATTACCAAGTGGTGTTGTACTTGGCAAAAAAAAAAAAACAAAAAAAACAAAAACAAAAAAACCCAAAAAACATTGTGCTATTACAAAAAATGTTTTAACCAGAAAGGCATGATAACTTTGTTCTCTAAAATTCAGTGTCCAGATCTTCTTCCCAATTCTAAGGGGCTTTCTAATCTCAACTCCTAAAATCATAAAATGGGGTGAATGGCAGGGTCCTACATAAACCCACTATAATCACCAGAACCCCAAATGCCACTAGCTGGCATCTCAGAGAACTTGAATCCCAGGCTGGAGACGGCTCACCAGTGAAGAGCACATTGTTCTTACAGAGGACTCAAGTTCGATTCTTGGCTCCCATGTCAAGCAGATCACAGCTCACCCCATTAACTCCAGCTCCAGGAGTCTCTAATGCCTCAGGAATAGTGCACCCCCCCCCCAATAACAAAGTAACTCTTAAAAATGCAAAACAAAACAAAAAACTCTTAAAAACTTTTTTTTTTTTGGTCTTTTTGAGACAGGGTCTCCCTGCAGCCCCAGCTGTCCTGGAACTCACTCTATAGACCAGGCTGGTCTTGAACTCACAAAGATCCGCCTGCCTCTGCCTCCTGAGTGCTAGGATTAAAGGCGTGTGCCACCACGCCCGGCTTAACTTTTTTTGTTTTTTATTTTGGTCTTTTCGAGACAGGGTCTCCCTGTAGCCCCAGCTGTCCTGGAACTCACCTTGTAGACCAGGCTGGCCTTGAACTCACAAAGATCTCTGCCTCCCAAGTGCTAGGATTAAAGGCGTATAAGAGGGCAGGCATTAGGGGCCAGAGGAGCAAGCCAGTAAGAAGCATTCATCCATGGTCTGTGCTCCAGCTCCAGCTCCCTATCCCGAGTTCCCCTACCTTGGGTTCCCTGAGTGATGAACTGTGACCTGGGAGATGTGAGCTGAATAAACCCTTTCCTCCCCAAGTTGGTAGTGGTCAGTGTGTTTTATCACAGCAATTAAAGAGAAACTAGAACAGAGGCTGGGCGTGGTGGCGCACACCTTTAATCCTAGCACTCAGGTGGATCTTTGTGAGTTCAAGGCCAGCCTGGTCTACAAAGTGAGTTCCAGGACAGCTGGGGCTACAGGGAGACCCTGTCCCAAAAAGACCAAAAAAAGGGGAGAGAAACTAGAACAGAAATTGGTACCAAGAATGGGGTAATTGCTGTGAAAGACCCGACCTCGGTGTTTTGGGGGATAATTGTGGAAGCATTCGGAACTTTAGGCTGGAAAAGCCATTGAATGCTTGGAATTTGTTGCTGTGGAACTTGGAGCAGTTATGCTGAAAGAGCTGTCGGAGATGGAGGCCTGGCTTGTGAAGCTTCAGGGGGAAGCAGAGACCACCAGGGCTGTTGGGATGACATTTCTGAATTGAGAATCTGTGGGTTCTGGTCAGCTGGGGCTGAAGAATCAGCTGTAAGTAACAAAAGACCAGAACCTGAAGTGAAAGCTTTGTTTATCTGGGACAACTGATGCTGATTAGCTGGGGCTGAAAATATCAGCTGTAAGTAACAAGAGACCAGCATCACTGTGGTGAAATCTTCTGGGAAGAATTTTTTTCAGGGTCAGCACACAGAAGCTATGTTCCAGAAGGGGCCTGAGCCTCCATGTCAAGCCAGAAGCAGGACTTGGTAATGTGTAAGTCTCCTATATGGTTCTGATGTTGAAATTTGAGGGGGTCACAGAGAGCAGCTGAGGTGTGGCACTGTGAGAGGTCAGGAAAGACCATTGGTGGAAGTGTACCTAGACTGCAGTGAAGACCCCAGGATTGCAGGGGTCATGAAGAGAAGCTGAGGCTTTTCATCAGGAGAGGTCAGAGGAGACCACTGGTAAAGGTGCTGCCTCAGTTTCAGTGGAGACCCCAGCTTTTTGGAGATGCTGGGACCATGGGGTGACCACCAAGAGCAGCAGCAGGTGTGGAATGGAGTCGGCCTGGGCCTGCGAGATGAACAGTGTGTGCCACGGACGGCAGAGTCGGAGAGGGGGAGCTGCCAAAACCCTTTGGAGCCCAGAAGATAGTGAGTGAATCCCAGGTGTCCAGCCTTGAGCTACTTTGCTGGACTTAGGTTTTGAGAGTGCCTGATTCTTCCCTTTGAAATAAGACAGTACTTGCTTTGGATTTTACAGGAGCCCCCAGTTAAGAGACTTTTAACAAACTGTGAACTTTTAAGTGCTTGGACTTTTTAAGGTTGTACTGTCTTATGTTGTGATTAATGTCAACATAATACCTTGGGAAAAAGAACTGGAAAGGTGGTGGTTTAATAGTGATGTGTTTTGTATATCAAGTTGACAAGGGGTCAGTTGTGCTAGATAGCTTCAGTGTCAACTTGACACACCTGGGTTGAGGGAGCCTCAATTGGGGAATTTCCTCCATTGGACTGGTCTCCGGCCACGTCTGTGGAGAATTGTCTTGATTGTTGAGCAATGTGGGAGGGCCCAGCCCACTATGGGTGGTGCCACCCTGGGCAGGTGGTTTTCTACAGTATAAGAGGGCAGGCTGGGCATGGGCCAGGGGAGCAAGCCAGTGGTCTGTACTCCAGCTCCTGCCTCCAGGTACCCACCCTGAGTTCCTCAGGCTCCCTGAGTGATGAACTGGGACCCAGGAGATGTAAGCTGAATAAATCCTTTCCTCCCCAAGTTGGTAGTGGTCAGTGTGTTTTGTCACAGCAATTAAAGAGAAACTAGAACAGTTACCGTGGGTTCCTAGGCTTGATTTGGACACAGATGTATCTTGTTTGACCTCTATAATATTATTGAAAACAACTCACAAAACCAAACTCATTGTCAGCCTCTAACAATTGAGAAGGTTCACATCTGCACCCACATACCAGCCTCTATGGAGACAAGAGAAACAGGAATGACCTGCCATGGGGCAGCCTGCACTCAGTCCAGTGGGGGCAATCAGCCCCCACTCAGTCTGTACTCACTAGGGCACTGCTTCACCTGTGGGTTTTACCTGCCTGGTCACTATAGGCACCTGGGTTTGTAACCCAGTACATGGGAACTGATGCAAGGAAGAAAGAGGAAGCAGCCTTTCACCTCATCAAAACTCTAGAATGAGAAAAGACCTGGATTCAACCCCAATTCCCCTCTCACTAAAGCAATAACCTTGGGCGAGTTATCGGATCTGAGTCCATTTCCAGATCTGTAAAACAAAAGGGACGAATAACAGGTAGCTCTGTTCTATAATACTGCTGTCAACAAGAATTAGTGACTAGTGAACCTTGCTCTAAGGGAAACACAGGCTCACTTTTTTTCCCCCAATAGATCACAAGGCAGTTTTGGGTGGGTGGCATCTTATACACAGCCGTCAGCACTGTGTCCCCAGTCTCCTGGCAAAACTTATTGAAGACAGGCGGTTTTTTGTTTGTTTGGAATACATCGCTGCTGTTCTGCACTCAGCATAAGCCTGGGGCTGATTTACACAGCAAGAGCACCATCCAAAGCACAAAACACGGAAGAAGCACCATTGAATGTGTTCTGTGGAGGATGCCTGTTCAGGGAGGAGAGATGAAATGAGAAGGCAGCTGGATGAACTGGTGACTCAAAAAAGCCCCACAATTATGAATACAATTCTGGTTACAAAAGCACTATTGAGGAGGTGAATTTATGATTTCCTGAGTGTGGAGGACAAATACACCTTTCCTGACGCCCGCACCCCATGCCGCCTCAGTACTCCCAGCACGGCCGCTAGCTGGCACAGCCCTGACCTTACCTAGCCAATGCCAGTTTTTGAAAACACGAGGACAGCCGTTGGGTGAGACTGGTCTGAACAGACTTCTGGATGCCCTTGCAGTGCCCGCAGACTGCGGGGACGCCTGGATGCTCACCCTGCCAGTGCCTGTAGGCTGCAGGGAAGCCTGGATGCTCACCCTGCCAGTGCCCGCAGGCTGTGGGGAAGGCTGGATGCTCGCCCTGCCAGTGCCCGCAGGCTCGGGGGAAGCCTGGATGCTCACCCTGCCAGTGCCCGCAGGCTGCGGGGAAGCCTGGATGCTTGCCCTGCCAGTGCCCGCAGGCTGCGGGCAAGCCTGGATGCTCACCCTGCCAGTGCCTGCAGGCTGCGGGCAAGCCTGGATGCTCACCCTGCCAGTGCCCGCAGGCTGCGGACAAGCCTGGATGCTCACCTCTCTAGCTCTCCCTGAAGCCTCTGGTTCTCACTCGTGGCTATGGCGTTGGTCCTCTGCTCCTGCTGCAGCACCTCCCGCTCGGAGCTCAGCACTTTCTCCAGCTCTTCCAACTCTGCCTTGTGCTTCAGCAAGTCACTGTGCCTGTTGGAGAAAACACCCATTGGGACCACAGCACAGGCTTTCTTTACTGCAAGCAACTCACACCCTAGGAAATTGTGGCAAGCCCTCTGAAAAATGGGATCCCTCTGGAACCTGTTCTCTGAAGAAAGCAGGGACAAAGACGGTTCCCACGAGAGAGGCTGGGTGGCAAGGAAACAGGACGAGTGCTGTCAGAGGGGGGTAGGCCATCGCCCACCCAGGGGCCCAGAGTCCTCTCCCATCCCTGGGATCCCCTGGGTCCCCATCACAGCAGCCCTTTGTTTGGATCACCTGAGAGGCTGAGGGCCACACTGAGCTCCACACCCTTCTATTTTAGGGAATCGTGTTATGTGGTTCACTAAACAAGAATAGATCTAAAGAAGTCACAGAATAAACAGGCAAATTCCGCTGTATGGAGCCGCCAATCCCTTCTCACACACCAGGCCTCACTGCCTGGGAGCCTCTGCCGTCACCTTGCCCTCCTGGGGATTGAAAGTCCATCCCCACCCTGACCCCGACCCCCGACCCCGACTGACCAGGGTTAAGTTTCTCTTTCAGTCCTTGTAGGCTGCACAGATGCCACTGGGAGGCAGCAGAGACAAGCCCTGCATCTATCCCTAAGACACTCAAGTGAGCAGGAAGTGGTTTGAGACACAATTCTCAATCATCCAGTTCAGGTAAACTGTTTCCAATCCTTTCTCACTGAGTGTCACATCCCGTGGTCTCCTGCTACAGGGGTTTCAGATCCTTTCTCTGTCCTCTACCGGCCCCTATCAGCTTGCCCTGCACCTAGAATCCAACTAGGAAGTCCACAAAAAAGACAAACGTTTATGAGGTCATTAGGCAGGATGCGGAGGCTGCCCTACCACGGTGAGACGGCGACGGGGCTGGAGGATCTGTCTGATTTTCAGAACCAGGCCTTAGTCATTCAAGTTAATGATTCTGGGAGAATCATCAGAGTTTGATAAATATGGGCCATGGACTGACCAGCAAAGCTCTCCAACCCCTGCCTCCTTGTGGCCTAAGTACAGCCCAAGGATCAAGCTCAGCTCCAGTGCTTAGTGACAGCCACCCGCAGGGCAGGCCTTAGGAGCCTTGCTTGCCTGAGTCTCCCACACAGCACAGTTGATATCTGATAGAAGAGTGAGCCTTTAATCCTAGCACTTGGGAGCCAGAGGCAGGCAGATCTCTGAGTTCAAGGCCAGCCTGGTCTACATAGAGAGCTCCAGGCCAGCTGGTACTAAAAGGGAGACCTCGTCTCAAAAAAAAAAAAAAAAAAAAAAAAAAAAAGTGAGCTGGTGCAACTTAAATAGCAAACAAAAAGAATCCGGACCTGTCACCCATGTGACAGCACCTGAGGTGTCTCTAGATGTGTCTAATCAGCCACTGTCAGATGCCAAAGCAAGTAAGCAACCTGGCCGACCTTTAGGGCCACCTCAACTCCATCTACGAAAACCTTCCCCCTCGTGAATGGCTTTAAGAATCTGCCCGGAGTGGAGGCGCACGCCTTTAATCCCAGCACTTGGGAGGCAGAGGCAGGCAGATCTGGGTTCAAGGCCAGCCTGAATTACATAATAAGTTCCAGGCTAAAAAAGAACACCCCCCCCAAAAAAAAAATCTACCAAGAAAAGGGTATTGGTGGTACACTTTTAATCTCAGCACTTGGGAGACAGAGGCAAGCAGATCTCTGTAAGGTAAAGACCAGTCTGGTATATATATATATATAGTTTAGACCAGCCAGGGCTACATAGCGAGACCTTGACTCAAAGCCCGTCCAATCTGTATGCCACACCGTGGTGGGACAACCACTGCACCTTGCCTAACCTCACAAACACCGTTCTGTGTTCCTGGGTGGGGCACACAGTTGTATTAAGAGTAGCACTGGCCAGGCATAGTGGTGCACGCCTTTAATCCCAACGCTTGGAGGCAGAGGCAGGTGGATCTCTGAGTTCCAGGCCAGCCTGGTCTACATAGTGAGTTTGAGGCCAGCTGGGACTACAGGAAGATCCTGTCTCGAAAAGACAAGAGTAGCATTGATGCTCTGTGTTACATTCATCTGTCAGTGACACACAGCACCACATGTATATGTTCAATAAATGCTGCACATAGTACACATGGAAGGGCAGGATAAAGATGGCGTGCGGCAGAGACGGAAAAGGCAAGGCAGACAGACGCCAACATCTTGGCAGCCCTGAAAGATAAAGGTATGGAGATGGGGTGGTGGGGGACTCCAGATAACTGAGTAAACCCAGCATCAGCACCCCTCTAACCATAAACATCACTGGCCTGGCACCCACACGAGGCTTTTCTGGCTCAATAATGTTCATGGATCCCTATATGGAAATGGAAATCCCCTGTGTGTTAGCCAATTTCACTTGAAAGAACCAGTATGTGCTATGCCTAGCTGTCCTGAAGTGGACTCCAAAGAAATGCCAGCAGCAGGGGACTTCAGCCCAGGAAAGGGAGCCTCCAGCGTGGTGCCCATGTCATCTGCCCAAAGGGTGACTCAATGACATAGAACCCAGGACCTGGGACTGCCAACTGTAAATTAACATTTATACATATCAATAAGGAAGATGGCAGGATGGGTAACTGGGAGATGAGCAATTGGGGACTCACAAGATATATTCTGTCTCTGTCTCTCTTCCCCCTTCCTCCCTTTACCCCCCCCAACTCTGCTGATATTACAGATGTGGGATTACACTAATTTTATATGCATTTAACAGTTAACATAATTAAAGGCCTCCCCTAGAAAAGGCAGGCAATCCAGACCCCAATTGAAGTGTGAGGTAGGCACACTCTTAGACACTGGTTCAAGAATTTTTCCAGGAGTGCTTGCAAGGAAAGGAGAGGAGAAGGACAGGGAAGGGAGATTTCTTAGCAAGTGGGTCTTTAAAGTTTCCACACTGGGCCACTAGGACCTAAGGTAAGACACTGTACCTCTTCTCCCTAGGGTCCCCTGCCACTCGGTCCCCAGCTGGACAAACTTAAAACGTCACCTTCAGCAATTTGATTTCCTTCCCTTTGGGAAAGTTCAGGTGCCCTAACAATGGGAAGCAGCCAGCCAAAAGGAAATGCAGTAGGCAAGACAGAGGTACATGCAGGCCTCAGGAAAGTCCCGAATCCTCTGGGAAAGCCTGACTTCTCCACAGGCTGTACACTGCTCCCCCAACCCCCAGCCCCTCTAAAGGTCTCAGCTCTGTATCCCCAGCATCCCTGTCTCCAGGCTCCACTTCTGTGACCTCTGTATCTCCTTGTCTCCTTAAACGCTGGCTCTACCTCCCCCTGGTCCTTAGGTTCTAATTCTGCTCCTCAAGCCCCACCTCTCCCCCAGCTCCTTGTGCTCCAGCTCCAGGTTCCGGTGCAGTGTCTTCAAGCAGCTATGTTGGCGAATGAGGGCTTCATACTCTGAAGACTGGCGCTCGTGCAGAGCACTCAAGTGCTCGTGGTCCTGAAGCAGGGCCTCATAGGCAGCTGCCAGCTGCTCCTGCTGCCGCTGCAGGCCCTCGTGCTCAGCCTCCTTGGCTGTCTGCTGGCTCTGCAGCAGTGTGTACTGCGCACTGAGTGCTGCGCTCTGCGAGTTCAGTGCAGAGTTCTCCACCTGCAGGGAGAGCAGAGCCATGTGTAGTGAGCAAGCAGAGGGAGCTCAGCAGGCCAGGCCCAGAGAAATGCTACCAGAGCTGCTGGACCTGCTCCGGGAGGGGCCGAAGTGGCAAAACTGGACCATGGGATGGCGCTGTGAACCTGAGCCATCTCCAGAAGTTATGTCCACCCTCCAGATTAACCCCTCTTATGCTCCTGCTGATTATTTTTTAAAACTCATTTTCTAGAACATGTCAACAGAAATCTGTAAGGAAACAGAATAGCAGGTAACACTGTCAGTCAGCCTAACAGAACTGGTTATTTACTCATTTTTGTGATAACTGAACTGAGGACTTTGTGCATATTTATTTTGATGCTGGGACACACAGGAGCTCCTGATTTAAAAAAAAAAAAGTATTTTTTTATGTGTCTGAGTGTGCCGTTTAGATGAATGTAAGTGTGCCCATGTTGTGCAATGCCTGAGGAATTCAGAAGAGAGTACTGGATCCCCTGGAACTGGAGTTACAGATGATTGTTAGCTACCATGTGGGTGCTGGGAATCAAACCCAGTCCTCTGCAAGAGCAGTCAGTGCTCTTAACTGCTGAGCCATCTCTCCAGCTCCCCCTTCCCCTTCCTGATTGGTTTTTGTTTTTTTTTTTTAATTTTTTGAATATTTTTAATTAATTTATTTATGTGTATGAATGTATTGTCTGCATGTAGGTTTGTGCACCTGTGTCATGCAATGCCACAGAGGTCAGAAGAGGGTGTCAGATTCCCCTGGAACTGGAGTTCTCCTGGAATTGTAGTTACAGACGGTTCTCAGCCGCCATGTGGGTGCCGGGGATGGAACCCGGGTCCTCTGCAAGAGCAGTTGGTGCTCTCAACCGCTAGGCCATCTCTCCAGCCCCCTGATTGTTTTTATAGAGTATTCTAATAAAAATCCCAAACATCAGAAAACCAAATAGGAATCACGACTACCCTGATGTTAAAGATTTTTTACCAAGACAAAACAAAATAACAAGCCAAATATCCATCCTATTTTCTTATTTTAACAAAACAACCCCAAACTCTTTGCCAAGTAAGTTTCCTGTTTATTGTCCCTGTCCCATAAGTAAGCTATTTCTAACTTTTCTCAGAAATTACATTGATTTAACAACAACAACAAAAAATCCCACCATCTACTGACCATAAGTAAAAGCATCGTGCTAAGTGGCCTCAGACACTGGTCCCACCAGCCGTGCCCACAGCCGGGAGCCACTTCATCCCTTCCTTTCTCTCTTAAAGTTGAAAACTCAGATCAGCTTCACAAACCTGTTAGGTTCTACTATACAGAAAGCTATCTGTTTCACCCAAGCTTATCTGATTTCCAAATCTCTCTCTCTAGCTTGGCAGCTCTAGGCCTAACCATGGAAAATGTCTCACGAGCCATTACCACCTTCAAAGACTGTCTACAGTGAGCCTCCTAGCAGCTACTCCATGCTTGGGGAGCAGTACTGCAGGGGTGCTGGGTACCTGGAGCTTGGCGGTCTGGGTCTGCAGGGTCAGGATCTGGCTGCTGAAGGCCACGTTCTGTGTCTCCAGGTGCTGCAGCTGCTCCTTCAGCAGCTGCTTCTCAGCCTGAAGAGCTGCGTTCTAGGGGAGGAGAAATGCAGGCCAATCAAACACAGTGATCCAGGATGCTCTCCCATGTAGCCCCAGCTGTCCTGGAACAAACTGAATTTTTAAAAAAGAGACAATACATCACAGGAGCTACTGCTACAACCCGAGGTAGCTGGGAGCCAGGGCGCACTGGCGGGAAGGTCACCTCATCTCTTCCTCTGTTCTGCTTTCCTTCATTTCCTAGGAGCTGGAGCCACCTCCCACTGACCACAAATCTGAGTCTCTCACAGGACGTGGAGCCAAAGTCCTCAGCAATAGCTGTCCTTACCCTGGAGACAGCTACTGGGGTGCTTCATAGTACTAACAATGATTATGCCACCAGCCAGGCTAGGGCCTAGGCCACACGGGCTTGCAGGTGGTGTTACCCTATTAGCACTTGGCTTTGGGAGAGCCTCTTTCGTTCTATCTTACCTTGCCTGTCTGTTCAAAGTCATCACAATGGACTTCATAAAGTCATTATTGAGAATTGGGCATGGTGGCGCACGCCTTTAAACCTAGCACTTGGGAGGCAGAGGCAGGCAGATCTCTGTGAGCTCAAGGCCAGTCTGGTCTACAGAGTGAGCTCCAGGCCAGCTGCAACTAAAGGGAGACCCTGTCTCAAAAAAGACTGGGAAAAAAAAAAAAAGTTAAAAGAGAATCAGTTAAAAGCAGAGAGCTCCTGGGCTGGAGAGATGGCCTAGCGGTTAAGAGCGCCGACCGCTCTTACAGAGGACCCGGGTTCGATCCCCAGCACCCACATGGCGGCTGAGAACCGTCTGAAACTCCAATTCCAGAAGAACTCCAGTTCCAGGGGAATCCGACACCCTCTTCTGACCTCCGCGGCATTGCACGACACGGGCGCACAAACTTGCATGCAGGCAGTACATTCATACACATACAGAAATAAATAAAATTAAAAAAAAAAAAAAAAAAAAAAAGAGGACTCGCACAAGCACTGGCGAGGGTTTTCTGGTAATGATAACTACTTTTAGGTGCGCTGATCATACCATCTCTACCCCAACACTGAAGGCTGCCATTGTAATGAGAAAGCAGTCCAGACCACATGTAAATAAAGGTGTGCCTGCACTTCAATAAAGCCATATTTAGACTCTACTGGGGCTGTGGTACTGGGATGCAGCTCTGGAAGGCCCAACACCGCAGGGCCAGAGTCTGGTGGACAAGCTACATACAGGCCCATGTGCTCTCTTAGAGCGGGCAGGGTGATTCAACCCAAGAGACTGTGTGTCCCCTTGTATTAGAAACTCTGAGGAGACCTGACAGGAGAACTCAAGTCCGTCACACCCCGACAGGCTCTGGGCCAGGGCAGCCCACTCACGTCACGCTCTAGCTCAATGGCTCGGTCCTTCACACGGAGCAGTTCCATGGTGGCCTCCTTGTGGCTGGGACCCCAGGCCTCCTTCTCTTGGTGACTAGCAACCAACTTGGTCACAGGATGCTTCAGCAAGTCCTGTGCCTGAGCTCCATCCTCCTGGTTCCGCCAAAGCTGCTCCCGCTCCTCCTTCACCTGCAGGTGCAGTAGTGGAAACCAGAGTCAGGAAGCCTCAATGGCTAGAGCGCCCCTCACCAAGCCCCAGACACCTACGCACTCGTCCCCTGGGCTGGGGAAAGCCACATGCCGTCTTTTTTACTGTGTTTTCCCAGAGAAGGCAGGAAGAGTCAGGGCCCGAACTCATGTCTTAGCCACGGGACTGACAGATCTTGTTTGCCTGAGCCTCCATAGCTAACCCCACACAACAGAGGAAAGACTGGGCACAGGCATTGATGGTCATAGATCTCACAGAACCCCTGCAAGCTCTGGATCTGCCTGGCTCCAGATCCCAATTCAACCCTGCAGGCTATGTTCAAAAGGGAGGGGTGGAAAGCACGTGCATACGGAAACCACACGGGGGCAGCGAGTGCGCCCATAGGTGGAGACTGTGTGCGCTTTTGGAGTATGTATGTGGAGAGTACCTATATTTACATGCGTGGGAAGTGTGTGTACACATGCTGAAAACACGTCTCTATGTATGTGGGGTGTGTGCATGTGTTTCCCCATGTTGTCTATGTGTATGGGAACATACACTGTGTACGCTCAAGATCTGATGTACACATCCTTAGAAGCCCCTGTCGTCCCATCTAAGGGTGTTTCTGGGCTGCAGGTCTCTGCTGGGAGCTCTTGCTCAGTTCATGCATCCACACCCCACCTGGAGGCGCAGGACTGACCTCTGCTGCTGCTTCCTCACCCCACCTCTGGCTCTGTCCCGCCCAGCTCCCATGTTCTAAGGGTGACTCGCTCTCGCTCAGGACCCTGTGGCACATTCACATCTGCCCTCGGACACAGGTGTCCACACTGCCTTTGGCTACCCTTGGGAGTGGACGGCAGAGGCCTGACAGGCGAGAGCCCAGCCCAGCCCTCACCATCTGCAGCTCAATCTGTAGCTGGTGATTCAGGCTGGCTTTCTCTTCCACCTGTGCCTCCAAGAACACAATCTTTTCTTCTTTCACGGCCAGTGCTGTTTTTAACACTGATTCATTTCTTCCTTCTAAAATCTTGTATTTTCTGGAAAACGTAAAGTCACAACAGAATGATTTGCCTACCTCTCCATGCCCACGCCCCTCTCCCTGCTGCTAACACATACTTCTCCCACCAGGCTGCTTTCCTGGACCACATGCAGGTGGCGGCCCAGGAGTGCTAGGAGCTAAACCCACTGCCTAGAGCCCTTCCTGCTGTACCTTAGCCGAGATATCCATACAGCACTGCACAAAACACCCTGCTACATTTTATAGCCACTGCCTCAGACAAGTGCCATACTGTGGCCACTTTACAGGCGGGAAAGCTGAATTGCAGGAAGGGTATGCAACTTCCCTGGGGTCACAGTGCTAGGTACGTGGTAGGTCTACGGCCTTTCTACCATACCAGACAGACAACAAATCAGGCAGTGGGTCTCCCCGGTTATAGACCCAGGAAAAGTTCCAGAGACTAGATTTTCTTGGGAAAAAAAAAAAAGACTATTCAAAAAAGCATGGCTAGGAAAAATGACAATAAATCCAATTAAGACAAGGTCTCGGGCCATTTTGGGGCTGAAGGTACAGGTCACTAAAGACAGCCTAGCATTCGAGAAGCCCGGGGTTCAATTTTCAGCACCACAGCCTTCATACTGCAAACAAGCCCTTATATCCTCCTGAGATGCTCTAGGGACAAGACCTGGATTATGAAGGACAGGCTCAAAGAGCCCCATCACACATTGTGATGGCCAATCTTTATTGTCGACCTGACAAATCAGGAAAGAGGAGACTCAGTTGAGGAATTGCTCCCATCAGATTGACCTGGGCACATCTGTGGGACAATTTCTTGTTTGCTAACTAACACAGAAGGGCCTAGCCTGCTGTGGGCAGGGCTAGCCCCAGGCAGGTGGGTGGGGTTGTGTAAGAAACCAGTGTAAGCAAGCCAGCGAAACTGCAGCCTCCCCTCACGATCTCTGTTTCCGATCTTGCTGCTGGGTTCCTGCCTCCGCCTCCCTCAATGATGAACTGTGATTGGGACAAGGAGGCCAAATAAACCCTTTCCTCAAGTCAGTTTTGGTCAAGGTGTTTATCATAGTGACAGGAAAGTAGCGAAGACACACAGCGACCCCAGCTGCGAAGAATAAACTGAGGCCTTAAGCTGAGAACCTGGACTCAGCAGCCAGGGGAGAGCTACTGTGCAGGGGCTGTCCTCACGTGTCACTGTGACTGTCATCCTGCAGCAGCAGCTCCTTGCTGAGGCCAACCTTCTCCAGCTCCTGGCTCAGTTTGTCCAGCTCGCTAGTCAGCTGCTGGCTCTTCAACTTCTCTAGCACCAAATCCTGCAACACAGGAGACATGACTATGAAGGAGCTTGGCAAAGGCTTCAGCAGGGAGACCAGGGCCTCCTAAAGGTGTCACACCTCCAAGCCACTTCTCCAAACCCGCTGCCTTAGATGCTGCGAGAGCCAGGCAGGCAGGCTAGGTGACGAGGTCAATCCCAGAATGCTCTACCAGAAGGAGGGGAATGAACAGCCTTTCCCAGCTCTCTTAGTACCAATATGTGAGCAATGGATCCAAAATGCTCTCCTTCCCTAGAATGTGTTAGAAATAACCCTGGTGCTGACGTTAGCAGTAGGATGATCTCAACTAATCTAAAATTCTAAAACTGCAGGGCATGGTGGCGCACGCCTTTAATCCTAGCACTCAGAGGCAGGTGGATCTCTTTGAGTTCCAGGCCAGCCTGGTCTACAGAGTGAGTTGCAGGCCAGCTGGGGCTACAAGGAGACTCTCTCTCTCCAAATAATGAAATATTCAGTGTAGACAATGTCATAACAAAAACAAAGAGAGGGAAAGACAGACTTTTGGTGTTGTTTCGAGACAGGGTCTCAGGTAATCCAGGCAGGCCTGGAACTTGAAGCAGCTGAGGATGACCCCGAACTTCTCGTCTTCCTGCTCCTATCTGCTAGAACTGCAGATGTCCGCCACCATGCTTGGTTTTATGCAGAGCTGGAGATCAAGCTAGTGTGTCATGCAGGCTAGGCAAGCATGTGTCCAACTAAGCCATATCCCCAACCTTGAAGATCTTACTTTTCAGATGGTGGGGGCGGAGCTCCGGGTCCCCCCACCCCCACCCCACCCCCTGGCCGCTTCCACCCTCCTGTAGCTGAGGACAGCTACTATATCCTGCCTGCTGTCAGCACTTTTCCCATGTATACATGATCTCTCCTAACAAATCGCAGGCTGTGTGGTGCCCGCTCCCACACATTCCCCTGCCAGCCTTGCAGCTGATGCCAGGTGACCAGCTCTGGCCAAGGGCTGTGGTTGACAGTAACATGGATCAATCAGCTCCCCGCCTTCAAACCTGCCACAGACATAGCCCAAGCCTAATGTTGAGATGGCGAAGCTTAGAGCCAGATGTGGTGGTGCATACCTGCATTCCCAGCACTCTGGAGGCTGAGGCAGGAGGGCCAAAAGTTCAAAGCTAGCCTGGGAAGTACAGTGAGTTCCAGACTAATTTGAACTACAAAGCAAGATTCCCCCCGCCTTTTTTTTTTTTTTTTTTTTGGTCTTTTTCGAGACAGGGTCCTCCCTGTAGCCCCAGCTGTCCTGGAACTCACTCTGTAGACCAGGCTGGCCTTGAACTCACAAAGATCTGCCTGCCTCTGCCTCCTGAGTGCTAGGATTAAAGGCATGCACCACCACGCTTGGCTTAAGATCCCCTTTCAAAAATAAAACAAAACAGCAGCTTGAACTGCTGAGTAGCAGAACAGAGGACAGACTGCCAGGGGCTCCCTGGTTTGTGGTAAGTAGAAAGTACATCTCTGGTATAATGCCCTGGAGATCCTGGGGTAGCTCTGACTGCATCACAGCCCATCCTGCCTGCACTGTAGACAGGAACTGTGTGTGGAGTACAGAACCTGTGTTCCTCATTTGCCTACACCAACAGTCATCTTTTTTGGACACTAACTTGGATCTGTGCTCAGTGAAATCATTTCCTTCTTTCCCTGAATGCATAGCACCCTGCAGCTGGCCCTGGCTGAGCTACACACAGTGCCATCTTTCTCCCTTGATCTCTTCCTTCTCTACCTGCCACATGCAGTGGAGCCTCAAGAATCCACTGGGTGTGGCCTAGTTACAAGCTGGAAGAAGCCAAGTACCTGGCTTAGCCGGCTGAAGACCACCTGGAACATGACATGAAACCTGCATGCTGGGCCACTCAGATGCTGAATTGATAGAGCAGCACCATGAATGAGTGCCCAGGGGGCTCTGAAGAAAGCGTCAAGGAAAGCAGACTAGGGAGTCCAGGAAGCTGAAAAACCAAGAGTCTAAAATGATCACTTTGATCTCACTATTCCATTTCTAGGAGTAGCCTAAGCAAACTGTCTGATACTTTCATGACGGTCTATAAAGATGCCCGGTGTTACTGAAAGAGTAAGGACCGGGAAGCAGCTCAGCATGCATGTGCAAAGCCTTGAGTTCGATCCTCAACACCAAAAAAGGAGGAAAATAAAGTATAAAACCAAGAACAGTGGGAAGTACTGGGAGCAACGTAAACGATCCTAAAAGAATCAAAGTAAATATAGAAGATTTTGCAGTGAGAGAGAAATCATGCCTTTGAAAACCATTCAATGTGGGACTTGGGAGATGGGTCCGCACTTGCAGACAAGCCTGGGTTTGAACCCAACCTGTCCCCTCAGCTCACACATGCAAAATACATAAATGCCAAAGAAAGAGACTTATTTAACAACATACTTAGGTCAAAACACAACTTAAAAAAAGAAAACAGTGAAGCTCAACTACATACAGTCTGCTGTAGAATGGGTATAAAACACAACCCGTTTCTGATGTATGATTGACTTACAGTTTTGTTTTGTTTTGTTTGGGAGGGGGCTATTGTAACCCCAACTGGATTAGAACTCACTATGTAGATCAGGCTGGCTTTGAACTCACAGGGATCTGTCTCTGAGTGCTGAGATTAAAGGTGTGAGCCACCATGACCAGCAGAATTTTTTTTTTTTTAACTTTCTGGTGAAAATCTGCAATTTTACTTTTTTATCCCAGGAGTATATGGTCTAATGCTGTCTCTAAATGCTGGGCAGTGGCAGCACTCCAGAGCGGAGTCCATCATGAAACAAGGAAGGGAAACGACAAGCCCTCACGAGCAGCAAGCCAGGTGTGTTAAGCACACTTTCCACTTAAGGTGTTCGATCTAGGTTGGTTTATGACCCATTGCCAAGTGGGTGCATACACATGCACAGGGGCAAGGAGTAAGATTAAACAATTATCAGGGTTGTCAGTGAGCAGTGAGACCATGTCATTTCTCCCTGGCTGGTCAAATCTTCAACTATCTTGTAGTCAGCATCTGGGAAAACACCTCAAAAGGGCACATCAAGTTCCCCCTCTATCCTAGAGCCCTCCAACTGGAAACTGCTAACCACCTGGCTCACCTCTCTCAGGGTGGTTAGCATCCTCGTGTGCATGGTGACCTGCTTGGTGAGGTCCCTGTTGTCCTTCTCCAGCTCCTTCAGTTTGCTGGCTGCATCCCGACACCGGGCCAGCTCCTTGTCCAGCGCGCGGCTCTCCTTCTCGGCCGCAGACAGCTTGGCGGTGCTGTCGTCCAGGACAGCGTCCTTGAGCTCCACCTGCTGCCACAGCCGCTTGGCCTCCTTCTCCAGCAGCTTCTTGTCCTTCTCCAGCTGAGCCACCTCCTGCTCCAAGGCCTTCCTGTCCTTCTCAGCCCTCTCCAGCTGCTTGTTGCTGAGCCGCAGGGTCTCCAGGTCTCGCCTCAGGACCTGGTGCTCCGCCTCCAGCTCGCCCAGCTCCCTCTCCAGGGCCTGCGACTTGTGGCTGCTGCTCTCGAGGCTCTGCTGCAGCCGGAGGTTCTCGGCGCTCACACTCTGGTAGCTGAGCTCCAGGCGCTCAGACTTCTTGCTCAGGGCCTTCAGCAGCTCCACGTTCTTCCGCAGCTCCTCCTTCTCCCGCTCCAGCTGCTGGTTCTCCCTCTCAATCTGCGCCATCTTGGCACTGGTGAAGCGCATGGTCTCCACCATCTTGCGCAGCTCCAGGTTCTCCTGGTCCAGCTGCTTGTTGTCCCGCTCTAGGCCCTCGAGCTGCACTGACACATTCTGCAGGGTGTCTAAGGACTTCCTCAGCGTCCGGTTCTCCAGCTCCAGGCCCTGGCTCTCGTGCTCCAGGGCCTCGACCTTCTCGGTGACCGTCTTCAGGGAGGTCACCTTCGTGGCCAGCTGCTCGTTCTCCTCCTCTAACCGCCGCAGCTCCCTCTCCAGCGTCTCCGCCCGCTCTCCCTTCTCCTTGGCCTGCTCCAAGTCCCTGTGTAGTTGCTGCTTCTCCCGCTCCAGCTGGCTGAGCTTGCTGCCTGCCTCTGTCACAGCCTGGTGCAGGGCTCTGTTCTCCTTCTCCACATCCTTCCCACTGTTCACCTGTGGCCTCTCCCGCAGTGACCACACAGCCTGGTGGAGGTGGCCCTTTTCTTGCTCCAGATCCTTAATCTATGAGAAAACACATTAGCCATGAGCCAGGCTGGGGCATGAACCTGCACCAGTAATTTGGATTCACACAGGAGCTGCCAAGTAGAAGTATCCAATAGCTACTCTACTATGTACTCAAACCCATCCACCCCTCCACCCCTCCACCCACCCAGTCATCCCTCCCTCCCAAGACCTGAAATATGTTAGCAGACGACCAACTAGTGATGATACTCACTTGTCAAAACACAATACGGTGAGCATGGTTTTAAACATAAGTGACAACTCTCTTTCGTAAAAGCTTTAGTCACTGCCCTTGGTCTTTTCTGTCAGGGCCAGCAGGACCCAGGCCTCTATGGTCTTCCCTTGGGCCGCTTTCCTCTGGCTCCCAGCTTCTTCCTACCATGAAGACACTGCACAAGCCCCTCTCTGTGCCTTTGTCCTTTCCTGGGTCTTTCTCATTCTCATGTCATTGCCAAGCAAGCTCCAGGGCTCTAAGGGGCCTGAACCCCAATATTCTTTCTCCCTTGTCTATCTATCCAAGATCCCTGTGCCTGTCACCTGGCACCTGCCTTCCAGACTAAGCTCATGTGCAGGGCCCTATCTGACTTTCTCTCCACTTCTAATCAATCTACGAAATGAGAAAAACCTAAAAACCTTGACATCTCAGCCTCCCGGCAGGTCAATGAGCTACATTTCAGATCTGGCCAGTGTCTCTAACAGTGTCCCAGGGAGAGCTTCCCTTTGTGTCTTTAGTCTCCACTTTGTTTGGGTCCAGACCTTGGACTGGTTGGTAGCATCTAAGGCTGCCCATGAAGGAAGAATGGCCTGGTCCTGGTGACACCACTAAGGCAGTGCAGCAGTGCCCTGGGACTTCATGTGGTGTGAGGCATGAAGAACGCTGTAGGTCTGCCATGTCACTATGGGCTGTTAGAACTGGGTTACTGTCCTATGTACTGCAAAATGTTCAGTAGCCTCATTGGATTCCATCCATGGCCTAGTTAGCTTTAACTGACAATCTGACACAGCCTGGAGTCCCGAGAGTCTCAACTGAGGGATTTCCCCAGACCACGTCAGCTTGCGCGCATGTCTGCGGAGGTTCGTCTCCTTTATTGATATAGAAGGGCCTAGCCCATTTGTGAACCACTCCCTGGGCTGTATAGCTAGCCAAGCACCAGCCCGAGAGAGCTAGCAAGCAAGCAAGCAGCTTCCTCCACGGTTCCTGCTGTACTTCCCTGGCTGTGCGTATCCTGGTCAGAGGTAATGCTGTGTGGAACAGCAAGCTGTCCTCCCGTTAAGTGCTTGCCCCGACTTCCCTCAATGATGGACTGGAACCTGTAAGCTGAGATGAACCTTTTCCTCCCCTAAACTGCTTCTGGCCATGATGTGTCAGAGCAACACGATGAAACCAGAATAACCACAGCATTAGTCCTCTCCTCACTCAGGTCAGGACAATCGGAACTGTCTGAAAAATGTCCACCCTTGGATCCGGGACAGGGCGTGGACACAGCTATAATGCCCAGCTCTGTCTTGCCAGTGTGAGTCCCGGGAGAAGAGAGAGGTGGTGGCCATGGTGATGCCGACCTGCCTGGCCTTGTCAGCCTTCAGGGCCTCCATGTCGCTCTGCAGCTGCTCTTTCTCTCGGATCAGCTCCTCGCTGAGGGTCTCCAGGTCCTGGTTGCTCTGCTTTTCTCTTTCCAGCTGGCTTTGCAACTTTTCGATCTGCAGAACCAAAGACAGTCATACCACACGAGCTATGATTTAGATAAGCCCCTCTTAGCCCAGCTTGTTGGAGCACCCTCTTTCTTGACGAATGAGGTCTTAGCATCACTCTACAGCAGTGTCCCCACCCCCTCAACCATCCACTCAGTGTGATCTGCACTTCCTCCTTGGGATGAGATGTTGTCAGGCAGCAGCCTGTCCATGTCTGTCCCCATGCTGCCACGTGTCCAAATAGGACCATGGCTCCTGTTTCTTGATCACATCCACTTTTGCTCTGTGCCAGACCACATGCTCCCATGCTCCAAGTGACCAGCACCGGATCCCTACAAGGACCTCATACTCTCTGCTTCCTTAGCTTTATCCCTGGTGATAGCACCCACCTGCTCAAGACAGGTCCTCTGTTCTGTCACCCAGTCCTGACCTCTCTACCCTTACTTGCCCACATACCCCAAGGCCACTACCTTAGACCAAACTGTTATCATTCTGACTGGACAGTGGCCACCCTTGCATCCCCACCTTCCAACACCAAGCTCTGATGCCGGAACCCACTGGCGCCCAAGCTCCCTCTAACCCCTAGACCAGAGCTCTTCACAACTCAGTGGTGCTTCTGAGTGGGATGTCTGTTAAGACACGTACCCTAACTTAGCAGGGCTGGTTATCCAGCTTCCTAGAGATGCCCATGCTGTCCCTTCCTGCCATGACTAAGCTTCCCCAGCATGAGGGATAGGTATTGATGCTGGTTTGGGACAAAGAGTCGAAATCTATCCGTCTACTATGTGGCCTCAACCGAGTTCCTAACAAGGGTAGGACATCCACCACGGTCAATCCCGTCCACTGCACCAGGGAAGTGCTAGCAGCTGATCCTCCTGGAGTTGGCTGGGCCCATGTCCAGTTTTTGACATAGTGGTTAGGGGGCCTCAAGAACAATCACTAGGGTTGTCTCAGAAGCATCTGAAGCTTCAAGACACCATTCTGTCTGAACCTTTGAGAGGAGTTACACGGATGCCTAGTGACCCCGTGGGCACAGGGGCTGGGCTGCTGCTCTCGGCTGTACAAACTGAGGTACTGCATGGAGCAGGGTTCAAGCTTTCACTGTTCTGAACACTTCATCTATAGTAAATCTGCCACCTTTTTCCTAGGTGAGGGGCCAGTCTTCCCACCCCGTATTTCTGTGTACCATTACACACTCTAGAGAGGATGACGGCCATGGCGTTCATCAGCAGAAGGGGTGGGGCCAGCATGCGTGTACATCCATCATAACTATTAGAACCCAACCTGGGACCCCAAGGTGGGTGCGTCATCCAGCCATGTCTGTTCCACATATGTGATGTACCACATAGGTCTTTTTTTTTTTTTAAATCAAGAGCAGATGTTTCACCTTTTAATCTCTGTGCTACTCCTATCTAAGAGCTGACACCCAGAAGAAAGTCAGGGTTGTCTTAGCACAGAGAATACTGTGGGACCAGCAACAAAAAGCAGTTACTGGCAGAAGGGGCCACAGTTATGGAGGAGAGAACTGACCCACGGAGGTCAGTGACTGGCCTGAGGGCTGCAGGCAGGAGAAAGCACGGCCTGGAACCCAGCTCCCTCCTGCACAACCCCACAGGCCTGTGGGATGAGGGCCCCTCTGCTCTACGCTACACTGAACGGCATGGCCTACTGGCTCAGGTCTCACCTCTGTAATCGGGTCTGCTCAACCGTTCACTCCCAGAGAAATAGTGTTCGGCTGGCCTTGGCTTCTGACATTGCTGCTGCTGGTCTAAACACGGGATTCCCCCAGGTCCTGCCGGCCACCTCTGGACCCTGCTCACCCCCAGGTCCTGCCGGCCACCTCTGGACCCTGCTCACCCCCAGGTCCTGCCGGCCACCTCTGGACCCTGTTCATGTTTCTCCTTCCCTGCTTCTCAGTCCCACACTGTGGCTTACCAAAGATGACAACCTCTGCGCAAGCAGGCTACGCAGGGATGAGAGCTAGCTGCGGGCCTATGGGCCTGAGAGGGCTTCTGTCTGCCACACAGCCTGAGCTTGGACACCAGACGGCTGCTCCTGCCTTCCAATGTCTGCCCTGAAGGAGGCCCTTCTACTTCAGAAAATAAGGAATCTTCTCTCTGAGTGAAGGAACTGAACCCTTATGACACCAATATAAAATTATACAAAGAGGAGAGAGGTAATACCTCAATGACCCATGGAAGTGCCAGGGAGTTCCAGTGGGAACTCCGATTTCCATGGATGCTTCTGACCTAAGCCAGCCTTCAGCTTGGGTGTGCAGGGGGTGAGGCAGGAGAGGCAGGCTAGCTGCAAGAGCCCCCTGTGGGCTCTCCGCTGAGCCCCACCATGCAGCATGGTAGAGCATGGCTGAGACTGGATAAAGGAAATTCAGGGGGGCTGAGGTGATTGAGGTGCCCGAGTGCGTACTTGTACTGGCACTGGAGTGCTTACCCACCAAACGTGGAGGACCCCTGGTATGGACCAGGCCCACGGGAGCGGAGAAAACAGTGAGATGAGTCCAAAGGATGAGATAACGGCCACCTCTGCTGGCAGGGCAGACTGGAGTGCGACCTGCAGCAGCTGAGCAGCACACAGACAAGGACTCCAGGTACTGGACCCTGGCCTGGTAACAGCAGCCCTCCTAGTCCCTCACTGTTCTCCAGCCACCAGAAACTCTGCTGCCCTGGGACTACACAGGCCACAGAACTCGGCAGAGGGGAAGCAGGAGGCTAGGAGTGCAGAGATAGGCAGCCTCGGTCACACTGGTAGCATCACCCACTGCACCATTCCTGTATGGACAGAGGACAAGCCATAGCAGGCAAGCCAAGTGGAGCTACTTGCCGGACCTCATGAAGGTGACCCACACTGTCCCTGAGGCAACAAGAGGACACTGCAGACTTTCCTTCACAGACCCTGAAACCAACAGGGGAAGAGAGTCTCATCTTCCTGTCGGTTCCTTTCTGCCCTATCCAAGACTGCACACCCATTTATAACTCCTACATGAGGGCTGCCAGCAAGAAACCACTTGTCATCTCCCTTTCCCTCTCCCTGGAATGTGGCAGTGGTATACAGAGCACCTAGGAGGTACCTGCCTCTCCTGCAGCGTGGACTAGATACACCCCAGGCCCGGCCCAGCAAGTTCACCTTCTTGCTTAGCTGCTGATTCTCCTTCTCCAACTCCCCGCACTTGAGGCTGCTCTCCTCCAGAGCCAGTGATGTGTCCCGCAGACCCTGGATGGTGCTCTGAAGGCTCTGGTTCTCCTTCTCCAGCTTCAGGATTCGGCTGGAGGCACACTCGTTCAGTTCAAACACGAAGGACTTCCTGGAGGCTGAAGTGCCAAGTCTGTCAGAGCCTAGCATTCTGGGAACGCCCTGCTTCCACACACTCTGTCACAGGCCCTGAGCCTTGACAGCCAGGTACCCCCTCTCCTTCTCTCTCCTTTCATTCCAGTGTGGCTGCTGCTTTAGCACTCAAGGGTGAGGTCCAGCAACTGGCTCTGAATTGGGATGCACTTAACCTAGGAGAAAACAGGCTATAGCCCAGAAGCCAATGCAGAAGTTAAAGACCATGAGACTCAGAGGAATCTGAGTTACTAGGTGGCTACGCAGCTCCCCTGACTGAAGGGCTGCACACATTTTCTGTGCCCACTTCAAAAGCAGTGGACATCTGGGAGGCTCAGCAAGGAGAACACAGGAAGTAAGCAGCTGCCCATGGATGAGGTGTATAAGGGTATGCACCTGTGTGTGTGTGTATGTACATATACATAATATGTGTGTGTGTGTCTGTGATATATATATATATATATGCATGCTCAGTGCTTGTCAACCCGGGCCAGAGCCTTGACACAAAGATTTCTATTTCATATTTCACAGTTATACTGAAGAAAAGTGAAACAGTACATGTAAACTGCTTTAAATTTCTAAGTGAGATGAAATAATACACTAAATGTTTTAAAATTTGGACTATTCTATTTTTAAACAGCTCAGCATTTTATTGAGTCAAAATCTAGGGTTCTTGGCTCTCTCCTCCTACAAGCAGGGGCAACCTAAGTTGCAGAGTGTCTTGGGAAGAAAATGAGAGTTTGTGAGTCCCTTGTTTTTTCCTCCAGCCACACCACACTATATCACTAATGTCAAAACATTCGAGGACCCTTGGGAGGCTTCCTCCTAGTCACCCTACATAAGATACTACTCAAATAAGACATCTAGTGTAAAACAAAACTCACTACCTCAACCTGTGCTCATTTAGACAGTACTTCTGCTAACATTTTTTTTTATTTTACATATATTGTGTGCCTGCATGCATGCACACACACACACATGGAGAGAAACACAGAGGCCAGAAAAGGGGGTTACATCCCCTGGACCTGGAGTCACAGGTGGCTATTAGCCATGTGGGTGCTGGGAACTAAACCCAGGTCCTCTGTAAGAGAGGAACTAGTGCTTTTAGCTGCACAGCCATCTCTCCAGACCCTCAAAACACCCCCTTTTTTGGGGGGATCTTTTTGAGGAAGGGTCTCTCTGTAGCCCCAGCTGTCCTGGAACTATGTAGACCAGGGTGGCCTTGAACTCACAGAGATCCTCCTGCCTCTGCCTCCCAAGTGCTGGGATTAAAGGTGTGCGCCACCATGACCAGCTTTAAAAGACCATTTTATAATGGTGAAATACATAAATTTACCATTTCAGGTATTTTCTGATTATGTGTGTGTGCGTGCAAGAGCACATATATAAATTAGAGGCAACTGCGGGGGTCGATTTTCTCCTTCTACCATGTGGGTTCTGGGGAACAAAGTCAGGCTGTCAGGCTCACTGAGCAGCCATCTTGCCACCCTCACTGTAGGTATGTCATGTGTACAGCACTGTGGTACTAGGACAGCCAATGTTTTGTTATCACCACACCATCCATCTTCCCATACTGGAGCTCTGGGCACAGGCAGAATAACCTTTAAGGTTCTGCAAGTTCAACAATGGGACTGATGACAAGCGGCTTTTCACTAGAACAAATCTCCACTGAGTACCAAGTGCTGGAATCATACGTGCTTTACTAAGACAGCAGTCACATGGATTGCTGTTCCTACTGAACATTGCCAGTGCCAGGTGGGGCTAAATCTTTACTGTATGATCTCATTCATCCCAAGGGTGCCTCTAGGGGGCAGGCTCACCGTTTTGCAGATGACGAAATTGAAGTGGTTTTTTTTGTGTGTGTGTGTGTTTATATATATATATATATATATATATATATATATTGTTTTTTTTGAGACAGTGTCTCCCTTTAGTCCCAGCTGGCCTGGAACTCACTATGTAGACAGACTAGGCTGGCCTTGAACTCAGAGATCCCCCTGCCTCTGCCTCCCAAATGCTGGGATTAAAGGCATGCACCACCAACGCCTTCCTGAGGAAACTGAAGTTTAAAGACAATATTGCCCCAGGTCACCCAGCTAACAAGTAGAGGAGCTAGGACTTCAAGCCAAGTCTTCCAGACTCAGAACTCACTGGGGAGGCTCCAGGCAGCTCAGTGCTAGACTATATGCTTAGCATGCACAAGGTCCTGGCTTCAAACCTCAGTATGAAGGAACAAACAAACAAACAAACGAACAAAACCTGGAAGCACTTAGAGCCAGGCATATACAAATAAATGTGATTTAAAAAAAAATATTTTAAAAAATTTTATGTGCGTGTAAGTGTGCCCATGGTGTGCCATACCCATGTCAGTCAGAAGAGGGAGAGGGCATCAGAGCCCCTAGAACTGGAGTTACAGATGGCTGTTAGCTGCCACGTGGGTGCTGGGAACCAAACATGGACAAGAGCAGCCAGTGCTCTTAACTGCTGAGCCATCTCTCCACTCCCATAAAAAAATACACAAAAAGAATAAATCCTGGCCACTGTTCTTAAAGGGCTCTCAAAGTACAGTACATAGTGTGAACTGCTCAGGTCTTCCACCCACAGCAGCCTGGATGCCAGGCTGGCCTTGACAGCCCACACTGCCTCTCCAGCCTCTCTAGGACGGAATGGTTCCTCCTGGAGGGCTTGAACTTCAGAGGCAGGGTGTCTGCCAACTCCCATCCTGTGTGTCTCCTAGGGAGCTCAACTTAGGACAAGCACTAAAGCAGACAAAACTAAGTGTTCATAGTAACAACTTAACTCAATGACTTTGAGTTCAGAACTGGTAAGATCTCACTGGAAGAAATATTAAATGACCGTGGCAGTATTTTCCAGAGATTTTAATCAGAAATCTTCAAAACTAAAACAAGCCAAATGCTCCAGCCTGCTCTTATAAAGGGCTAAGTCAATGCTAACTTGCAGTATCGGGTGCCTGCGAAAGGTAAATGTAGCTATTTTCAAACACAGGAATTGGCTTATTGTTTGCTGGGCGCTGGAGCTTCCTGCTCCGGTGCTGACTAGGGCCCTCCACCCTTCCCATGGTGGCCACCTTATCTCAGGGTACCAGCAGAGGGCAGCAGTATGCATCAGGAGGAAGGAGCCAGGAAGATGCTGGAGAGCTTATGACGGGGAGCAGCAGCCACTTAGCATCTCCACCCAGGAGACAGAACAGGCTGCATCCATCCTGCCCAATTATGCAAATGAACATGACAAGTGATGCCTAGGGTGCATTTATAGCAAGGATTAGCAACCACAGGGGACACTCCTGGAGTCAAGGCTTTCAGTCATCTAAGACAGGCCTAGGATGTCCTCAGGGCACCAGCAGGCTGTGATCTGGAAGCTCCCTAGTGTCCATACGGGAAACAGAAAGATTAGGCAACACTTCATTTGTAGTTCAAGTCCCAACATCAGGGCTGCCAGACCGCTCATGCTTTCCCTGGGGAGAGCTGTAATGAAACAGTTCCAAATGGCACTTGAAAGAAATCATATCTAGCTGGAGAGAATGGAAGGGCTGACGGGAAGACTCAGGACAAGCAGCAGCAGCCGGGCCAGGCTGGGGTGAGGCACCAGGCACTACGCACCGTCTGACAAGTCTGCATTCTTGGACAACTGCTCCAGCTCCCAGCCCAGGTGGGCGGACTCATTCATGCTCTGTTTCTGTGCGATCTCAAGGACCATGTTTTCTTCCAGCAGTTCCTCAATTCGTTTCTTATCTGTGTCCCGATCCTAGAGCAGAAAGAGGAAAGATGTGAGGCGAGGGCTCTCAGGCTGGCTTCAGACCTGCAGTACCCACCACCACCCACTGAGAAAGAAGGGCGGAGAGCTGTACACAACGCCCCATACCAGGCCCCATCTTGACAGAGACAGTCACTAGACCGTAGCTTGACCTGGCTACTTAGGCCCAGAAGGAAGTCCCCAGGTCTAACTGGAGGCTCTCGGAACACAGGGGTGTTTCAAACAGTGCTTTGTAACAGGCACTGTGCTGATGGGCATCGTGTTGACTTCAGCTAGGTCTGAGGCCTCAGTTATGAAGGGGCGGGTACCACTGTTTAACCCACAAAAGAAACACCATCAAGGATCTTGCAAATGATGCATGTGCATATTCACGCTTGCAGAAAAGCAACATAAAAGTCAGGTCCTAGGCAAGAAGTGCCTACTTGAATCTCCGGAGCTTGGCAAGCTACTCTCTAGACAACAAGCAAAACTCAGTAGCTGAAACATTAGAAGAGCAGGGCCCACACCTGATGCCACCCCCACCCTACAGTCTCCACACACGTGGTTCCCAGTTGGTAATACCAGTTCCAGATCGTGGAGCTTGGATTTCAGCTGCAAGTTCTCTTTCTCCAGCTCGTGAACCTTATCGCCTCGGGCCCGGGCAGCAGTCAGCTGCTCCTCCAGCATGGCCTTGGTCTCAATTAAGATGATGTTGTCCTCTCTCAACTCCTGAAGAACAGAAGCCAGCAGGTAAAAGCCAGGGCATGACCACCGGATTCCCAACCAAAGCTCTTTCACACCACTGGAGCCAAGCAACCAGCCCACGGCCCCACCTACGGCAGCGGACTCTGCCTCCCGTTCTTGTCAGTCTCACCTAGTTCCATGAGGCCAGACAAGTGGGGTTTTCTACTCAAAGAAAAAAATCATGAATCAAGAAAATATGTAATGGAGCTAGGGGTGTAGATCAGTGGTAAACTGTCCAGAATGCATTAAGATCCTTGGTTTGATCCCCAATACTGCAAAAATAAATAAATAAATAAATAACAACTTTGGGAAACAATCCTTCCTCAAGGTCTTCCACAGGTCAGATGATGTTAAAGCTTGAACCTCTGCAACTTCATCCAATGCAAGAGTGGACTCTGCTCACAATACGGACTGGTCTAGTCTGAGTTTTCTCTAACAAAAGAGGTAGGGAGCAGCTGAGAGTGAGCTGAGTCAGTGCCCCTTAAATCAGTATTCATGCTAGTAAAGGTAGTCTTTACGGCAGTCAAGTCACAGCCAGCAAAACATGGAAATATGAACCCCAAAGACGAGTGCACGGCAAGGGTCTATGGCCTCCGACAGTCATAGGAGGAAGCCAATCTGTGTGCCATGTGCTTGTTGAACTCTGTCCTGGGCCGCCTCTGCTTCTGTTGTCCCTCTGAGCCTTTTGCAACAGCATCTGGTATCCAGGAGGCCTGAATGGCCTCACAGCTTACAAACACTAGAATGGCTGCTTCCCTCACACTTCCCAAGCTTGTCCCACCCACACAATAGGGACCAAGCTGGCTTACCCACCACGGCTAATCCTCCCACACAGACCTGCATCCAAGTTTCCTGATGGAGGGAAGCCAGCTCTCCCCTAATGGGCACGGACTTGATCAAAGCCAGGCCACTTTGGAAGCGGCTCATTGATTCTAGAGTTACCTATGCACCTCTCAGGACTCCATCCCCAACAAAGACCACAGCCTCTGTGGCTGGTTCTGCCTCACCTGCTCCCTACAGTGCCCCTCAGAGAGAGCAGGGGTTTGGGAACAACCTCTTCCTACAGATGAAGGAGCTACCTTAGTAAATCAAGAAACAAGTCCTGATACAGACCTGCTCTAAGAGTTGAAGCTAAGGCTCCCACTTGGGCTACAGGGATGTGAGCCTGCATTTTCTCCATGACCTTCATCTGGGTCTTGGGTTGATGAAAGAGGCCTAGACTGTCACTAATGACCTGGGCACAACGAAGAGTCTCAAGAAAGAAAAGGACCAGTACTGTCTGTGGCCACCTCCACCCTGTGTTCTAGCAAGGCCTTTTGACCAGCACCTCCAATCTCACTAGCCTCATGCTGAGCAACAGGACAGGCCACCCCTTTATCCAGCCGGCCAACTCCTGCTCTATCTTCAGGACCCACTGTGAGTGGCCCCCTCTGAGGAGGACTTGGGAATCTACTTTATTCTATTCACTCAGTCAAGTCGGACACATGGGTCCCATCATTCCCTGCTCCACGCTGAGGTAATGGAGGCTGGCCTTTTTCCTCGGGCTGGGAATTCCTTGAGGCAAAACTGTTGCACTTATGTTTGCTGAATCAGGCAGTGATGGGGACTTGAAGTGGACATTGAAGATCACAGATACCTGACAGGCAGAGATAAACGCAGGGGTGCAGGAGTGAAGCAGAGCACCCGACAGAATCACCTCTACTTTTCAAATGGCCTCAATGTCCTGGTGGCCTCAAACTGCACAATGTGAGGTGATGAAAATCCCACCCTGTTCTCATATACCTATCTATCATCAAACAAGAGAGAGCCAAAAGCTGAAGGACACTGTGCCCAAGCTTCTGTACACCAAGGGCTCCACTGGTGGTGGGCAGAGGTGAGCACCAGCCCACGGCAGCTGTCATCCCCAAGGCTGGCATGCCCACCCCATCCCACCCCAACCTCGCCCAGCCAACAGCTGGGGTGTTTATAAAACCACAGGCCAGACCCAAACGATTGTCCCCAACTGGCTTGAGAGTCCACTGAGATCTGAAAGACTGTCAGGCAAGGAGGTAGTGGGCCAACTCTCAGGTCTGCAATGGCTTCAGCTGTTAAGTACTCAAGGTAGAATGCGGGTTAGACAATGTGCCTGGGCAAGGCAGCTGCTGGGTCACAGTCACTTTTCACCCATGAAGGACAAGGTTCAATACAGCATTTACCCACAAAGCAAATGCCCTGTCAACACACAAAAATTGGATTCAGGGACTGGAGAGATAGCTCAGCAGTTAAGAGCACTGACTGCTCTTACAGAGGTCCCAGGTTCGATTCCCACCACCCACATGGCGGCTATGAACTGCCTTAGTCTAGATGTGGTGGCATACGCCTTTAATCCCAGCACTCGCAGAGGCAGGCAGATCTCTTTGATCAAGGCCAGCCTGGTCTACATAGTGAGCTCCAGGCCAGCTGACACTAAAGAGAGATCCTATCTCAAAAAGACAAAAAAATTAAAACAAAAACAAAAACAAAAACCCTGGTTTCCAGGGGCTTGGGATATAGCTGAGTAGAGGATTTGCCTAACTTGTGTGTGGAGCCCTGGGCTCCGTCCCTAACACCACAAAACAAAAGCAGACAACAAAAAAATACTGGTTTCCAGGAGTGCCTCTTGGCACACCCCCGCCCCCTCAGCATCAAACAGCAGAGGGGATCTAGAGTTCTCCCTTCCAGTGAGCTGAGTCACAACATACAGTGCTTCCCTGACGTCCACTGCAACAGAAAGGCCAGGAACGCTGGGGAGGGGAGCTACAACAGCACTTCTCTCTTCCTGCTGTCTCCTGAAGGACCAGCCCTCGCTCAGAGTCCCCTCACCAGCTCCACTGACATGCAGAGTCAAAGGCAGGATGTAAGGACATAAGAAGTCCCTAAGGTGGAGAAGCCCCCCACCCAGCATGTGAGACCTCCTAGACGTCCAGCACCTGAGGCCTTTTAAACAAGTTCCTGGATCTTAGCATTCTTCACTTGGACATATGATACTTAGTTCAATATGAACTGACTGCAGGTGGCTGGGGCCCCTTCACGAGCTCCTCTAGTTCTCCTGATCGTCCCCCTACATCCCTTTTTTCCTCCTGTAGCCGAGGGTCTGGCTCCTTCACTGGCAGCCAGTCAGAGCCACAGAGGCGGCCAGCCACATTCCAATCCCAGCCCACCTGCTTAGCAACTGTGGCGCTGGGCAAGTTATTTATTAATCTTCAGTTTCCCCATCTGAAGGAGAGGAAGTGATCGTGGCTGCTACACCTCATAGGGCCACTGTGAGGCTTAACACAGCTCAGGCTCTATAAATACAGTCACTACTGCTCATCTCCAAACCTCACTGTGCACCTGTTTCATAAAAGACCAGCCAGCAATACTCTGCTCCTGGGATGGGGCTAGCCCTAAGTCTGTCATGACTTAACCATGCAGGATAGCACAAAAGCAGGCAGAGACAATAAATGGGGTTATCTGTGTTCCACTAAAACTTTATTCACAAAAACCAACGGTGGGCTGGATTTAATCTATCAGTTGCTGGTTCCTGAGTAGGCATCGTTGCTGGGCTCAGAGAACGTAACTATCAGTAAGGCAAAGACTCTGCATTCGCAGGCTCATAATCTCTGGTCAGGAAACAGACATTCTAAGCACTGCCCAGAGAAAGGGGGTTGGTTTATAAAGGAAACGTGAAGCAGAAGGCTGGGGACACGGCTTGCTGAGCTTACCCACCAGCCCTGTTCTGGCCCTAAACTATGACTCTTGAGACTTAAGGTGCCTGGATGATTATGAGGAGAGGCAGTCAGCTCTCCTAAAAGCTGAGAAGGCCCCGCCAGGCAGCAAGGCTATGGACAACGGTGAGTGCATATTCGTCTGGACTACTGCAAAGGGCACCCTGGTAGCAAGCCAGGGAACTAAGCAACATTGCCAGTTTGGATTCAGGGAGACTTTCTGTGTGACACTGGAGCAAGCCAGCAGGACACAGCCAGGCAGGTGGGCACAGGCTTTAAATACCTGCTGTGGACAGCAACATGCTGGGAGATAGATCATGGGCTTAGAGGATGGGGAGCCCCTGAACCTGATCTGGGTGGGTAAGGTGAGAAGGAAGGAAGGTGGACCCCTGCTTGGGCTTAAAGTATCAAGTGCAAGGACAACTCTACAGATAACTCAAGCTGGTTTGGAGGTCAGACAGTGAATCTGGGCAGATTACCTGAGATTCCTATGAATTATCAAGAGATGGAGGTCTGAGAGCAAGGTAAGGGGCCAGCCCAAAGATAAAGGCACTGGACATTAATCAGCATGGAATACTGAGTACCTTCTCCCACTAAAGGTGGTAGGCACATCTAGAGAGTTTTGGGTAACCCAGGGCTCAGGTGAATGAGTAGGTCTGGGCCCAGGACAGGTCTGGGGGTGGGGGTGTGGGTGGGGAGGCAAACAGGGCTGGGCTTCATCTCCCAGGCCCAGACAGATGGGCAGGGCAGACCAAGCCCACAGCTCCTGTGCCTTCCTGATTCTGGGCTGCACTGCTATCATTTTAAGGGGGGTGGCCTTGCAATGGGAGTAATTAGGTGTGAGATACTCTGGGACTGATCATTAACCTAGCTCTTACAGGCTGGGGCCTTGACTGTGACCCACCCATTCCTTTGGCTGCCTCTTCAGGATCTGTTCCAGGAGCCTTTATCTCCACCCAGGGGTTCCCTACACAGAGAGCCTGACTAGATAAGCTTGCTGATAAGCATGCCTCTGGGCCCCCGGAGACCAGGGCAGGAGGGTCTCAGGGACGCCCAGGCCACACCCTCCTTTCGTAACCAGGCCAAGGTTTGCCCTGCACTTGGGAAGACAGCGTGCTCCCAGGCTGGTTAGCCTGAAACCAGCACTTCCTAAAAGCTGTTGACCACACAGGACCACTCTGCCCAGGATATACACAGTACCTGGGCATCTGCCCTTTGCCTTTGGCAATTTTCAGCAATCATGAAATACAGGGGCAAAGAACCTCCCAGGCCATGTCACTGCTGCTGGCTCATACTATAGAACCCTCTGACTGCAACCTTCGTGCCCCAGGGAGTGGTCCTAAAGAAGACCACTCTTTTCAACAGGAAGTCAAGGGTCAGCTGTGCGCCCACCCCACCCTTCCTCCTGTCCCCAGGGTAGCTACACTGCTCCTAATATGGAGATTCAACCCTTGAGACTCAGACCAGGAGTCAGGAAAAAGAAGTTGGGCTGGAGAGATGGCTCAGCATTAAGAGCACTGCTTACTCTTGCAGAGGACCCAGATTCGATTCCCAGCACCCACACGGCAGTTAACAACCATCTGTAACTCCAGTTCCAGGGGAATCCAATGCCTTCTGACTCCACAGGTGTTGCACAACAGAGGTGCACTTACACACTCACAGGCAATACACTCATACACATAAAGTAAAATAAAAAAAAAAGGCTATTAGAAATAATAATAATATAATTAAAAATAATAAAATAAAAGGCTATTAGTAAAATAAAAAAAAAAGGCTATTATTAAAATAAAAAAAAATAAGCCATCTGAATTTATGCTCCAGTTTGCCAGCCAAAACTGAACCTGCCCTTGCCCTGAACCCTTTACCGTCTCCTACCGTGTCCTCCTCTGGTAAACTGTGCTGTGGTGCACTCAGAGGGCACCACAGCCAACCCAACCTTGGCACTGCCAGCTCAAAGTGCCACAATGTGAAGGGCTGGTGAGAAAGCCACAGCCAGGCTCCTGCTTAGGTGACCTGGCTCATCTGCCCATCGTAACTAATGCTCCAGTCCTAGGGAGAGTGTCTCACATTTCTCCCCTGCATCCTTCCTAGAATGCAAAGCTCATTACTAAGCAATGGTTGGTTGTTTTTTGTTGGTTTTTTTTTTTTTTGAGACAGGGTCTCCCTGTAGCCCCAGCTGGCCTGGAACTCACTCTGTAGACCAGGCTGGCTTTGAACTCACAGAGATCTGCCTGCCTCTGCCTCCCAAGTGCTAGGATTAAAGGCGTGGGCCACCACGCCCAGCTTAAAGACAGTTCTTAACCATGAGCCACCATATGGGTGCTGGGAATGGAACCCAGGACCTCTGCAAGAGCAGTCCGCACTCTTAACCGCTGAGCCATCTCTGCAGCCCCAGCAATGGTATCTTTCACCAGTGCCAGGGTTCCCAAGGACCGTGGGAGCAACAGGCCTCATGCCCACTCTCATGTGAGGCAGTCCTCATCCTCGAGGCCAGAAGCCCACATACATGGTGCATCTGACCACAAACAGGTCTTGAGTTCTGTAATTCCTGCTATGGAAGTAGACAACTTGCAGCCAAGGGCCTCTGGAAAAAAAAGTAACCCAAAGCCAAATGTGAAGGCACATGCCTATAATCTTGGCACTCAGACAGGAGGATCCTGAGTTCCAGGCCAGCCCAGGAGCCAAACAGCATTGTCTGGAAAATGTCTAGGGCCTGTGGGGCTGGAGAGATGGCTTAGCAGTTAAGAGCGCCAAATGCTCTTGCAGAGGACCAGGGTTCGATTCCCAACATCCACATGGTGGCTAAGAACTGTCTTTAACTCCAGTACCAGGGGAATCCGAAGCCTTCTTCTGACCTCAGCGGCATTGCACAACCTACATGCAGACAGTACACTCAAACATAAAAAAAATAAAAAAAATAAATGTCTAGGGCCTGTTCCTAGGATCCCAGGGGTAAGGAATGTGGTGCCTGGTGAGGTGAGAGAGTAGGGTGTGTACATGTGTGTAGGCCAGAGTCCTAGGCAGGGGGTTTTCCTCAACCACTTACTTCTGCACCTTACTGTTTTGAACCTGGAGCTCACCAATTGGCTAGATTGGCTGTCAGCAAGCCCTGGGGACCCCACAGCCCCCTCCCCCTCCCCACTGCCAGGATTACAGGGGCCATCTGGACTGAGGTCTCCTGCTTTCACAGTAAGCACTATACTAACTGAGTCATCCCTATACTAACTGAGTCATCCCTATCCCCCCCATTATTTTTAGGATTATGTGTGTTTTCAATAGGGCCCTCAGCTGTTTCAGACGACATCTGCAGACAGGAAGAGCTAAGACTCAGGGAAGGTATTTCACTGATTAGTATTTCTGCTTCACAGTTAAGTCGATGCAGTCAACCAGGAATGAGTTGATTCAAAGGGGTTAATATATTTATTGTCCTTTTACTTAAATTGTTTGTCTGTCCATCCGGGTGTGTGGGGGTGCATGTGTGTGGTATACTTGAGTTCAGAGGCTGGAGCAGGACATCAGTATTCTCTATGAGTCTTCTATTATTCCCTTGGGACGCAATCTCTCCTTGAATCTGCAGTTAAACATTATTTGTTGGCCAACAAGCCCTAATGACTGTCCTACAGTCACAGCTGGCTTTTTTATTGGGGGGTGTTGGGAATCCAAACTCTGGTCTCATGTCTGGGCAGTAAGTGCTCTTACTCACTGAATGATCTCCCTAGGTCATGTAAGTGATTCTTTGAGACAGAGTCTCATGTAGCTCAAGTAGGCCTCAGACTTACTAGGTAGCCAAGGATGACCTTGAATTCCTGACCCTCCTTCCTCCACCTCGGAAGTGCTGAGAATACAGGTATATGTCATCATGCCCACCAATATATTCTCATGAAAAATATAAAATGTGCTAGAAAGTCAAAATAATCGGGCCGACTGTGGTGGCACACACCTTTAAACCCGGCACTCAAGAGGCAGAGGCAGGTGGATCTCTATGAGTTCAAGACCAGCCTGGTCCACACAGTAAGTTCTAGCCCAGCCAAAGCTACATAGTGAGACCCTGTTTAAAAAAAAGAAAATAAATGTCCTGTCATCTACCACTTTGCATATGCCACCCAAATTCTATAATTAATATTTTGCTACCTTTGCTTTATCACATGTCTCAATGTCTGCCCACCACTCTGTTTTATTTATTATTTTCTTTTTCTTTTTCTTTTTTTGAGACAGGGTTTCCCAATAGCCCCAGCTGGCGTGGAACTCACTCTGTAGACTAGGCTGGCCTTGAGCTCACAGAGATCTGCCTGCTCTGTCTCCCAAATGCTAGGATTAAAGGCGTGCACTACCATGCCCAGCATTAAAGATGGTTTTTAGCCACCATGTGGGTGCTGGGAATTGAACCTGGGTCCTCTGCAAGAGCAGTCAGCGCTCTTAACAGCTGAGCCATCTCTCCAGCCCCATATTATTTTAACTTTTAAAATCCATTTTTATGCCAAGTGTGGTGGCGCACACCTTTAATCCCAGCACTTGGAAGGCAGAGGCAGGCAGATCTCTGTGAGTTCGAGGCCAGCCTGGTCTACATAGCAAGTTCCAGGACAGCTGGAGTTACAAGGAGACCCTGTCTCAAAAAGACACCCCCCCAAAAAAAATTTATACATTTTATGTGTATCAGTGTTATGCCTGCATGTGTTGTGCAAAGCAGAAGATATGTTGAATCTCCTAGAACTGTAGTTACAGATGGTTGTTAGCCGCCATGTGGGTGCTGGGATTTGAAACCAGGTCCTCCACAGGAGTAGCCAGTGCGCTCAGTGTGCTCTTAGCTGTTGAGCCATCTCTCTAGCCCCTATCCATTTTATTTTAATCTTCTAGATGCCCACACCTCATGCCTGCATTTTCTCTAAGGTCTGGACACTCACAAGTCAGTCCCAATTCAAACACATCTCTTCAAGGTCCTATGCTTAAATTGCTTGGAAATGAGTCCTGCTCCTCCCTAGAGAATACTAATTATTGATGGACGTAGGGCAGGGAGGTCACTGTCTTCAACTGTGCACCCACTACTGAGCGTGCCAGTTTCAATGGAGTCTTCCACACCCATGATCACACAGACAGACCTGGTTAAGCTCAGTGGGTCACAAAATAAAAGGCACGAATGTGGGAAAGGAACTTGGAGGAAGGAGGGTGTTGATGGAAGTGGGAGAGACAGGAAAAGCTTGGGATGAGAGTAATCGGAATTACTAAATACATTCATGAAATTACCAAGGAATAAACTCAATTAATAAAAAGATGGTTCTTAGCCGGGTGTGGTGGCGCACACCTTTAATTCTAGCACTCGGGAGGCAGAGGCAGGCCGATCTTTGTGAGTTCAAGGCCAGCCTGGTCTACAGAGGGAGTTCTAGGACAGCTGGGGCTACAGAGAGACTCTGTCTCAAACAGACCAAAAATAAATAAATAAAATAAAAATTATATATACTATATATATGTATATATATATATATATATATATATATGAGATGGTTCTTGAGGAACACACGGTAAACCCCCTGGAAATGTTACCATTACACTAAAAAATTGGGATTTTTACTAGGTGTAGTGGTACACACCTTTAATCCCAGCACTCAGGAGGCAGAGGTGGGCAGAACTCTGAGTTCAAGGCTAGCTTGGTCTACAAAGTGAGTTCTAGGCCAGCTGGAGCTACAGGGAGACCCCATCTCAAAAAGAAAAAAAATAATTTAAAAAATTTGGGATTTTTTTTTTATATACATAAGTTGGATACACTTATTGAAACACAAACTTGGGCCCATCAAAGTCACCTGTGCATTAAGGCCCAGAGTTGTCTCACAGACCCCTCGCTGGGAGGGGTTACTTCACTCTTTGCAGGTCCAGACGGCACCTGAGTCTCAGCAAAATAACCTGTCCAAGGTCTCTGAGCAGCATTCCAAGTCTGCTCCAATAAACACCTGAGTGCTCAGGCCTGTGGCAGCCAAGGAAGCTGTAGTCCTACACCAGGCCTCTGCAGACATGTGAGAGCCCGAGCTTCTCAGAGTCACAGTGGCCACCAGGTCTACAAAGGCAGTGCTACCAAAGCAAGCCCCGTCGAGAATCCAGTAAGCAGTTCCTCCAACCCCTCCAGTGGGCCAGGGACTGTATCACATGCTAACACTGTATCTTGAGCTATGCAGACCAAACTGCTTCAAGATAGGCTATTCTGGTGGGACCCAAAGCAAAGAGCAAGGCTTGAGTGCCAGGCAGTCTGTGGACACACAGTCCAAAGCAGTTTCTGGGTTAGGCACCACTACTCAGCAGCCACTTGAAGACAATGGTTCCCTCCTTACCTGACTGGGTCCCACGGCCCTCCAAACTCATCTCACACTGTTCAACCTGGAAAACACCAGGCCTGTGACCCTGAGCTCATCCACATATGGCCTGTTTGCTGCTTTCTCGGGCTCCCGGGCCTTCACATCCTCTTCTGCACAGTGCTTCCTACGTGGGTAGCTGATCCTCACCTTTTCACCACAACCTCCCCAGGAAAGCATCTCCTGGCCTGTGCCCATGTTCTCTGGGGTGCCTCTTGTACATCACCCAGAAAGCACATGAGACACTGCATCCTAACTGCGGACATGCTCACCAGGCCTCTGTAGACAGCAACCTCCAGGATCGGCCAGGCAGTGACCCTATCATGCCCATGACTATCTCCACAATGCTTAAAAAAGATCAGTGCACCACAGAGGTAACATCACTTCTACAGAGAGGAGTTTCAGGTGTGGAGGAGCCAACGAGGGAATCACAATTATTCTATGCACTCTGCAAGGGCGGAAGGCAGCTTGCATAGCTGCTGGGAGCTCTCCAGTCTAAGGAGGGGCGTCCAGCACTGTGTGCTCCACCATTACCTGAATCCTGAGGCTGCAGGCATCCCAGAAGAGCATACTTCTCCTCTCAGGCCCAACTGACCAGCTGGCCCTGACCTAACAGGGTCTGCAAAGCCATCATCACCTGCCCTGGAAGGCTGGTATTGTGCAGAGAAATCCAATCTCTCTCTCATTAATAAAAAGAATATAAACTAGCCAGGCGTGGTGGCGCATGCCTTTAATCCTAGCACTCGGGAGGCAGAGGCAGGCGGATCTTTGTGAGTTCAAGGCCAGCCTGGTCTACAGAGTGAGTTCCAGGTCAGCTGGGGCTACAGGGAGATCCTGTCTCGAAAAGACAAAAAAAAAAAAAAAATAAATAAAATAAACCCTAAAGTATTACTTCATTAATTTTTCACCATGAAATCAATATAAAAAGTATTGCTGTACTACAGAGAGGCAGGAAATTTGAGGAAATGGGTGGGAAGAGTCTCCCTACAAAGCCACTAAAAATCCAGAAGCTCCCTAGCACAGGGAGCTTGACTCAGCTTCATTCTCACCTCCTAGCACAGAACAAGCCAGTAGGCTTGTCTACATGAGGGAAAGAGTATGAGACAACACTGGAATGCACCTGAGTCTGGATCTGGAACCTGGCCAACTCCGGGGAACACAGCACTGGAGTGGGTCATGGCCACTCCAAAAAGACAAAGGCACACACACACACACACACACATAAAACTTTATATATATAAAAACAAACAGAAACAGTAGCACACATCTGTTATCTCAGCATTCCTATAGTGAGGTGGGAGGCAGAGGCAGGAGAAGAGGCTAGAAACGCACGTGCCAGCTGGCTTGGCCTGTAGAGCAGGGCAGCAGTAGAAACGAGACTGTCTCAGCGAGGTGGGAAGAGAACTCACTCAAGACTCATCACTGGACCTCCAGACACATGTACACGCATGTCTGCACTTAGGTTAAGAGCACTGGCTGCTCTGCCACAGAATCTGGGTTTGGTTGCAAGTACCCAGATGGCTAACGCCTGTCCATAATTCAAGTTTCTGGAGACCTGACTCCCTCTTCTGGTCCCTGGGGGGGGTTGCAGGCACCGAAGTTAAGAGCGCTGGCGGAGGACCCGGGTTTGATTCCCAGCACCCACATAGTGGCTAACAACCATTTGTAACTCCAGTTCCAAGGGATCTGACACCCTCTTCTGACCTCTGTGGGCACTGCATGACACGGGTGCACTTAAGATACATGTAGACAATACACACATACACGTAAGACAAAAATAAAATACCTTTAAAAGCAAAAATAACAAGAATGGCTTGACATTGCTTCCACTGCCTGAGAAGAGACTAGAAGACTGGCTGCCCCGATGCCAGCCACTGCACTGGCACTTCACCTCATTCATCTTTAAAACTCCAGTCGCATTAGTTTTTATTTTATAGAGGAGGAAACTAAATCCTAGCACATAGCCCAGAAACCGCAAGCCCTTTTTAAAAAATAAGGTCATAGCCGGGCGTGGTGGCGCACGCCTTTAATCCTAGCACTTGGGAGGCAGAGGCAGGCGGATCTTTGTGAGTTCAAGGCCAGCCTGGTCTACAATGTGAGTTCCAGGACAGCTGGGGCTACAGGGAGACCCTGTCTTGAAAAAACCAAAAAAAAAAAAAAAAAAAAAAATAAGGTCAGGTGTGGTGGCACAAGCCTTAAAAAAAAAAAATCTCTGAAAGGCAGCACTGCCCATATCACTCCTCCTCTCTTGGAGAAGAACAAAAGGAGGGTCCCGGCAAGTGGGGTGCAGGGGAAGCAGCTGATGTAGTGGGGATCACTTCCCAAATCCTCCAAGGACAAGGACACGCACTTTAGAGGACGCGTCCAACGGCCCAGCGGCAGTGTGTGGAAGGCTGGCCGCCTACCTCCATGCGAGCCTTGTAGAAGTCGACGTCATGCAGCTTCTCCTTGCAGCGCACCAGCTCCATCTCCAGCCTCTCCACACGGTTTGCCTTCTCCCTCAGCGAGTCCAGCTCATCACGATAGGCACGGGCTGACCGGGCGTCAGCCGCAAGCTGGATGTTCTACAAAATGGAAAAGGCAGAGACCCAGCTTAAGGGACCTGGTTAGGGGAGGAAAGAAAAGGCCAATTCCCTACAGTGGGCTCTCCAGGACAGCTCAGGACAAGCCAACTCCCGGTGACCAGGGAGCTTCACGTGCATGCCGCCTGAGGGGGTCGTCCCACACTTTTATTAAAAAACATGGCCAGCACCCTCAGGAAGTTCTCAGGACAGCTGGCTCTGGAAAGATTTGCTGGACAAGCCCCATGTTGCACTCGTGACCCTCTGGGACCCACCACCAGGGCACCCCAGCCCTCGACACACAGGCCCAGGCCTGTGCTCACCTCCTGCTTAACCTTCTGCAGCTCCAGCACCAGCTGATCCACCTCGTGCCTGGTGTCCACCAGCTGCTCTGTCTTGTCCTCCCTGCAAGGGTGTTGGGGGAAAGCGTGTTCCTGGGCAGGCCTGGAACTGGTTGCTACTTTCCAAGACCACAGAGGGACAAGAGGGTACACAGGCTCCTGGGAGGCGGCAGATCTACTTCCGGAGCACGAGAAAATGGTTCTGACTTAAAAATTGTGTGTGTGCTTTCACCTGTGCAAGTGAGTATGAAAGCCAGCAACCGGTGCCCCATGTCTTCCTCTACACGCTCCACTTTTTTTTCCAAGCAGGGTCTCTCACTGAACCTGGAGCTTGCTGTTTTGGCAGGACTGGCTGGCACCCAGTTACAGAGGCATGCTACCACACCCAGTCTTTGCTCAGCTCCTGGAGACCCAAACTCAGGTCTTCATGCGTGCACAGCACTTTACCCACTAATCCATCTTCTTCAGTTTCTAACATGAATTCTAAGACTGGATTCAGTCACCCACCACCCATGTTTCCCTGAGTGTATTAGACAAAGAACCCAGCCATCACTGTACGAGTCAAGACGGGCTCTGTAGGACTGAAGACAGACAGGCAGAAATAGGCAGCTCCCTAGATGAACAAGTGATATTCACCAGCTACAGGAAAACAGGAAAGAACCACCATCCAACCCCACCAACAGGGTGAAGTGCCATCACTCCAGCCAATAAAACACAGTGTGGTTATCGTAGCCCTGGATGGGGCCTCCTCGAGACAGCAAACTACTTCCACAGGCAGTCTGGTTGAAGCCTGAACACCAGGAAGCCCTCCCTGCAAGTGCAGAGCTGCAGCAGCCTGGTGATGGATCTTCAGCCCTGAAGAGCTCAGAGAAGCCCCACCAACTCCATGCCAACAGAGCTATCCCATTCAGAGTGCCATACATGCAAGCAAATTACGTGCTAAGAGTTTGGTGCATACCACACACAAGCCTCGAAAGCAGGAAGGGACTCACAATTCCTGCCTGACGCGCCGCAGCCTGGCCTTGGCGTCAGCCAGCTCCACAGCCAAGTGCTGCTTATCCTCACTAGAGAGGCTGCTGGTGGGGCTGGGCGTGGAGTCTGGACTAGAGAACTTGGTGGGGCTGGGCGGGTGCTGCGCCTGGAGGTAGTCTCTCTCTTGTGTCAAGTCCACAATCAGCTGCAATAAACGAAGACAGGAGAGTAAATGGGTCCTACCAGTGCATCCTGGACCAGCCCAGTGCTCAGGCCCACACTGGGTGAAAAACTATTAAAACGAGACCAAGAAACAGAAAGGAGAGGGTGTTCTATATTTAGTGAGGGGGAGACAATAGCATGGGTGGAGAGAAACCCACAGTAGGCGCCCTCCTGTGGGCATCCCTGCAAAGACCACTCACCTCAGTGGCTGTAACCAGGAAATAACCATATTCCATCCTACCAGATGCTGACTAGCAGGCCACGAGGCGTGTGGACCAGAGATGGAGAGCAACCAAGTCAAGCATTCCCTGCCGACCACAGCTACCCCTACAGACACACCTCAGTGCACTCGTCGCGTTCGTCGATGAGCCTGCGGAGGTGGAACACCATGCTCCTGGAGAGGGCTTCCAGCTCCTCTGGAGCCACATCTGGCAGTTCTAACCACTGCAGGTCAAACACGTTTTCCTGGTTGTGAGTCACCTGTGGGAACACGGTACAGCACTGCAGGGGCTGCTACTGCTGACCCTGGAGGTCCTGAATGTCTGTTTACCCAGAACCCTGTGGTGCTGATGCCCAGCCAGAGCCCAGAGCCCATCCTATGCCTCATTCCAGCACTAGAACAGCATCTTACAACCAGAACATTGACACTGTTAAACCCTTGTGGGCAAATTCCGTGTGGCTAGCAAAGGGTTCCTCAAATGAGTTTAGGATCTATTAATACAAGCCATTTCTCCTTTCCTGGGATGACAAGATATTCACACCAAAGCTGCACCAATTTATAGCAGAAAAAAGAAAAAAGGTAAGCCTCTCGTCAAGAGGACGAGGAAAGGGCTTTACCTTATTTCTTAAGATGTAATACAAATAACGGCAAAAACTGATATGCCTTTTAGTTCAAAAGAGTAGGTACATCAAAATCTTGTGTTTCTTTGGGGGATCTATTTATATCTTTTTTTAAAATATTTTTTTAATTTTATTTTTTATGTGTATGAGTGTACTGTCTGCATGTAGGTTTGTGCACCCTTGTTGTGCAATGCCACGAAGGTCAGAGAGGGTGTCAGATTCCCCTGGAACTGGAGTCAAAGATGGTTCTCAGCCGCCATGTGGGTGCTGGGAATTGAACCCGGGTCCTCTGTAAGAGTGGTCGGCGTTCTTAACTGTTAGGCCATCTCTCCAGCCCCATCTTTTTTTTTTTTTAATGTGTATGAGTGTACTGTCTGCATGTAGGTTTGTGCACCTGTGTCGTGCAATACCACAGAGGTCAGAAGAGGGCGTCAGATACCCCAGGAACTGGAGTTAAAGACGGTTCTTAGCTGCCGTGTGGGTGCTAGGAATCGAACCCAGGTCCTCTGCAAGAGCAGTTGGTGCTCTTAACGGCTAAGCCATCTCTCTAGCCCCCCCATTTATATCTTAAGGCAAGTTGGGGTGTCGTGTCTCATTCCCAGGGATTCGCTGCGACGCCTAGCAGAGCTGAGTTACCATCCTTTCACTTTTAGAAGAGAAACAGTACGGCACTCAGGTCTCAACAAGGGAAGGAAAGGTGTCTGCTGGGGGAGCACTTGCATGTCTGAATCGGAGACTCTTCATCCCAGAGTTCTTAGGAGGCTGCAGACAGGACCTGAAGGCCAGCTCCTCGGTCTGTGTAACGCTGGGGAGTCCCTGAGTCTCAAGGCCACTGAGGTTGACTTCAGGGTCTGCATGCCATTGGTATATGGTCATCTGCTAAGCTTTTCTTTTCTTTTTTTTTTTTTTAAGATTTTACTTGTGTGTTTGTTCACATGACTGCAGGTGCCTACAGAGTCCAGATGAGCCTGGAGCTAGGCAGCTGCAACACGGGTACTGAGAACAGAGATCAGGTTCTCTGCAAGCAATATATATTCTTTTTTAAATAAATTTTTTAAATTTAATCTTTTTTTAATTTTATTTATTTTCTATGTGTATGAATGTACTGTCTGCATGTAGGTTTGTGCACCCGTGTTATGCAATGCCGCGGAGGTCAGAAGAGGGTCTCGGATTCCCCTGGAACTGGAGTTCTGGAATTGGAGCTACAGACGGTTCTCAGCTGCCATGTGGGTCCTTTGCAAGAGCAGTCCGTGCTCTTAACCGCTAGGCCATCTCTCCAGCCCATCAATATGTATTCTTTAAGCATGGAGCCACCTCTCCAGCCCTACCTGAGCTTTAAATTAACAAGCTGCTCTCTTGGGAATGTGGGACGTGTGAATTTTATAGAGCACTCAATAAATTCCTGAGCAGTCCTTGAATTCGATAATCATACAGGACTCTCTGGCTGTGTCTTTTTTCTTTTTCTTTTCTTTTTTTAATTTAATATCCTGTTGTCTGGACAGGAAGGGCAATGAACAGCAAAGAACTGACAGACTGACAAATCTCAAGGACCCAAGTCCCCAGACAAGATACATTTTTAAAATATTTAAGATCCACAAGGAAATTAAAAGGCAGACTGGTTCTTAAGCTAGCAGGTGACCTGTAATGTAATGGTCAAAAATATTTACTACAATACTGACTTTCTCCACTGCTGCCGGACTTCCTATCTGCAACAAGCGACATCTGTCTCCTGATTCAAACCCTGCCTTGAGACTCTTGACCCTGCAGTACCTTAGCCACTGTGGGACCAGGCAGCCCAGCCCTAGCTGCGTCAATCATACCCACCACGAGAGCTCTGTGTTTGGTGCCTCTGGCAATGGGAAGTGGCTCCTGTGTGCTCTGGCTCCTACATTTATCTCCTTGATTTAATGGGACTGAGCAGTGAGCCCAAACAAGATACCCAGCACTAAGGCTAAGTCCATTTTCAGATGGACGTCTGCCCCACAGACAAGCCACCTCTTCAGGTGATGCCACTTTGGTCAACCCCAGGCAGAGAGACAGGAAGGTCTAACTAGCCCTCCGTGTTGCAGGCAGAGGCCTCTCCAGCACACTCCCGGGTCCTGAGTTCCCAAGGCAATGCTCTGCAGACTTGTTGCTCTGACGTCTCACTCGGTGACAGCTTGTTTCCCTCCATGTCCCTGACAGCAGCAGGGACTCTCTCCATAAAGATCAACCGTTCAGAGCGGGGTGACATTTGCCAGAATACATTTTCAGGGCCTATAAATCAAATTCTGAGCCTAAACTATTTGACAGCTCTTAAAAATAGTCTGAGTCCATATAAGGCAAGAAGCAGCAACAGAAGATGACTTGATTGAGGTATTGGGTTTTTAAATTTTTTTTATTTTTACCCCTATTTTATTTTAGCTTGCTGGTGGTTATCTTTCCAAACAGAATCAATTTGTCTACAGAATCTGAACCCTAAAATTAGCATAGCTTGTGTATGATGTAGTCTGTAAACTTTTCCAGGGGGGAGACACTGCCTTCTGCTATGGCAATGTCACCCATGGCCAAGCCCCAGGCCTACCTCCTGGATGTGAGCCACGATGCCCGCCTGGGTCTCAATGTCCAGCTGTTTGATTCTTTCGATGAATTCCTCTTTTCTCTCACACTGTGAAGGGTTATACAAGGTAACAGAGACATTCTTCAAGGTCCAGCAAACTTGGGCCATGACCACACCCACCCCAGCCTGAGGTCCTTTCACCACCCTCAGACTGAGGTTTCTCAAGAAAGCTGTTCCAGCCACCTATAGGAGCTGGGCTTCAGAAGCCCACTTTTGAGCATCTCTTGGGGGGGAAGAGAGGAACACTGGGGTGGGCCACAGAAATTCTTGCTCTAAACAAGCTCTTCAAAAGAGAAGGGAAACCATGTGGCTAAAGACAGGGGCAGGCACACTCCCTCTGTAAAGGGCCAGAGGGGAACTGCTTTGTTTGGTGGTACTGGGGATTGAATCCAGGGTTTTATACATGCTAGCCAAGTGCTCTATCACTGAGCTACATCCTCAGGCCTTCTTTCTGTGAGAGGAGCTCTCCTTTTGAGGCCAGATTGCCCTCAAACTCACAATACCCCTGGCGTCAGCACTAGCAGTGCTAGGATTATGGGTGTGTGGCACGATACCCAGCTAGGTGCTGACCATTTTAGACTTTCTGCCCTCCATCACAACTACTCGACTCTGACAATGCAATTCAAAAGCATCCAGAGACAAATTGTTAAGGATGGGTCATGGCTGTGCTCCACAAATAGATGCTGCTGTCTGACACCGTGCCAACCAGTCCGAGTGCTGAACTGTGTTACATTTACCATTAAACATAATGCTTCTCCAAAAAAAAAAAAAAAAAAGGTGTCACTCTTGCCCACAGGCTAGAGAGTGCCATCCTTTGTACTAAGTGTTTCTTTAATGGAAACAATCTGCAAGTCTAAGAGGTCTCCAACTGACCTCCAGCACAAGGTGCCACCAACAGTGGTCTCTATCTACTAGGAACCTAGCCAGACTCTCGGCCTAGGGATATGATTGTCCCAAAACTCCAAGCACAGTGTGTAAGCGTAGAGCCCTTTCTACCCACTGTCCAGCCCTACCTGAACAGCACAGCCCAGCACCAGCAGCAGCACCTTCTTAATCTCCTCCATGCTCTTCCCTGTGTCAAAAGAGCAACAGATTTAGTTAAGCTCAACTGCTTATAAAATTCCCATAAATGCATGACTTTTTTGGGGGGGTGGGGGGAGATCAGATTTAAAAAAAAAAAAAAATCAAAGTTCACAGTGGTAGCCACTTAGGTACACACACTACACAGGAGTTAGATTTATTTTTTACCATGTGAGAATTCTGTGGATAACTATTTGAAGCCCTTTTCCAAATTCAAATACATCATAAATATCTGTCCATGATAATAAACTCTACATCAGTGTTCTAGTTTGTTTTCATATTGCTGTAACAAAACACTGTGACCAACACCAGCTTGGGAAGGACAGGGTTTCAGGTCACAGGGCACTACTGAGGAAGTCCACGGTAGGAACTCAGGGCAGAACCTGGAGGCAGGAGCTGGAGCACAGACCATGGAGGAACTCTGCTTACTAGCTTGCTCCCCTGGCCCATGCCCAGCCTGCTTTCTTATACAATAGAGAACTGCCCAGGAGTGGCACCTCGCACAGTGGGCTAGGCCCTCCCACACCACTCATCAATCAAGAAGATAACTCACAGACATAGCCACAGGCCAGACCAATGGAGACAATTCCCCAATCGAAGCCCCCTCAACCCAGGTGTATCTAGTTGACACTAAAGCTATCCAGCACAATCAGCAACAATTTTTAGCGTGTGCTATAAGCAAAGTTCAATAGGAGAGAAGTGTATACAGCTTTGCTCGTTATTGTGAGATTTCAAACAGACCAGAGAGAATAGCAATTTGAACTTGCATGTATTCCGTTTCAGGTTATCAAAGTTTTGAAGTTCTAATGCATTCATGACCCTTTTTGTTTGTGAGGTTCAGTGTTTGGCTGGAGTATTCAAACACAAACCACAGAAAACATCACACACCATTTTTGTTTGTTTTTTGAGACAAGGTCTTATACAGCCCTGGCTAGCCTAGTACTTGTGATCCCCCTGCCTCCTATACCGAGTGCTGCCACTACAAGCATGCACATACTGCTGGCTCTACATTATCTTGTTGATGGCTACCAAATCACTTTGCAAGACTCAAACATCAGCCAACTGCCTTCCAAGGGCTCCAGTTTTCAGTATTCTAATCTACAGGATGCTACAAAAGCACCCTGGTTGTTGGCTAGTGTTTTTGCACATCTTTATTCACTTCCTTGGGGCAAACACTTAGATACTTTTCATTTTGCCAAACAACCCTACAGACAGACTTTACCATTTTGCCCTGTGAAATATATTGCAATGTCCACTTTCCAGCCCTTGATCAACACACCATTCCATTCCCTCAACATTGCTGCTCAGGTGGGCCCCAAACCATACTTCATTTCAAGTTTGCCTGATTATTTTTAAGGCTAAAAGCACTGTCGTTTGCATGTCTCTCAGTCACCTTATCAGAGTCAAAATATCTGGGCTCTCAACTTGGTTTAATCACTCTGAAGTGGGGTAATAGGGCAAGCCATACCCTCTTCATCCATCCATCCACCGTCAGGTGGAAACACCTGACGGTGGATGGATGGTGCCTAGGGTTTCTGTTCAGATTTTTTTTTTTTTGAGACAGGGTCTCCCTTTAGTCCCAGCTGGCCTGGAGCTTGCTCTGTAGACCAAGCTGGCCTTGAACTCAAAGAAATCTGCCTGCCTCTGCCTCCTGAGTGCTGGGATTAAAGGCATGCACCACCACACCCGGCTCAGATGTTTTTTTTTTAAGCTATGGGTTTCTACCCTTTTTTATCACATTCTGTCACATGGGATATGTACCCCCCTACAAATAGTATCATTTTCTTGAATGACTCTTAAACTCCCTCTCCACTGTGCCAAAATGGCCCAGAGACATCAGGGATAGTTAACCTCCACTATCAACTTAACTGGACTTTGAGTCACCTAGGAGACATACCTCTGCATGTGTCTTTTTTTTTTTTTTAATTTTATTTATTTCTGTATGTGTATGAATGTACTGTCTGCATGCAGGTTTGTACACCCGTGTCGTGCAATGCGGCGGAGGTCAGAAGAGAGTGTTGGATTCCCCTGGAACTGGAGTTCTCCTGGAATTGGAGTTCCAGACGGTTCTCGGCCGCCATGTGGGTGCTGGGGATCGAACCCAGGTCCTCTGTAAGAGCGGTTGGCGCTCTTAACCGCTAGGCCATCTCTCCAGCCCATGTCTTTTAAAAATATTTTATTATTTTTATTTTAGTGTATGAGTGTATTGCCTGCGTGTATGTAACTGCACCTATGTCCTGCAATGCCTGTGGAAGTCACAAGAAGGTGTTGGGTCCCCTGGAACTGGAGTTACAGACAGTTGTAAGCTGCCATGTGGGTACTGGGAACTGAACCCTGGTCCTCTGCAAGAGCAGTCAGTGCTCTTAGCTGCTGCGCCATCCCTCCAGCCCCTCATGTTAGTTTTAATCAGGAGAAAAGGAACAGTCCAACCCAGGCATTAACAACAGCTTTAAGTCAATCTGACCAACTGAGGTCTCTGGGGCATCCCAAATCACCCACCTCTTTCCCTCTGTGGTCACTGGCAAGCAGGTGCCCCTTGCATACCCTTGGGTGGACACAAAAGTACTGGTTCCTCATCCTGCAGTAGAGATCCACATAGTGTATATGGTCCTGCAAGCACTAGAGCCAAGGCAAGGGACAACAACGCTGCAAGGACCTGAGCCCATGCAGAGAAGCTTTACTCAGAGCTAAGGCCCAAAGGTTCTAATTATATCATCCTTTAGACAACTCCAGTGATCAATTAGGACAGCAGACTACAGCAGGAGGGAGAGGTAGGCTCACAGGGACAGAGTCACTGCCAGACGGGGGAGTGGGTTTTGTGTTCCCCTACACACACAGTGTAACAAATATTCCAAACAACTGGAAGGGAGGGCTCAGGTGTTCTCACCACAGTGATCGATGTTAGAGCTGATGGATCACTTAAGAATCCTGGGTTGATCAATACACACTGTAAATGTACCAACAATCACACGACAGCACATACAGAATGCAACTGTCAATTAAAAACAAATAAAAGTGAGAATGAGTGCCAGAGGCTCACTGTTAGCAATGGGGACACAAGCGGATACTGACAGCTGAGAGCTGCACATAGGTGAAGACGCTGCTCAGAACAGAGCAGAGGGGGCAGCTCCTCAGTGCCCTGCCATGACCCCCACCTGCACCACATTCACCCAGGCAGCCATCAGAAACCAGGGGAAAGCCAAAGAGGAGTCAGGTGTGGTAGCACACACCTGTACCTGTGGGAGAGGTTGAGGCAGGAGGTTCATGAGTTCGAGGCAGCCTGGGCTACATGGCAAGACCTTGTAAGAAAAAACAGGGCAGGCAAGGGGCTGGAGAGATGACTCAGCAGTTAAAAGCATGTAGCAGAGTTCAATTCCTAGTACCCACAATGAGCAGCTCAAAACTGCCTCTAACTCCAGCTTCAGGATCCCGCACCTGTGGCCCCCTCGATACCTGCACTTATATGCACAGACCCACGCAAACACACACACATAATTAAAATTAAAATAAATCTTGAAATAAAACCAGGACGATCAAAATGGCTTGGGAGGTAAAGGCACTACACTAAGCCTGATGACTCGAGCTCAATCCCTGACACCCACATGGGAGAGGAAGGAAGCCGACCTCTTTCAAGTTGTCCTCTGACCCCCATATGTGTGGAGTGGCACCCATATGGGCACATGCACACACACAATAAAAATATAATTAAAGAATTTTAAGATTTATTGACTTTTATGTGCAAAGGCCAGAAAAAGGAAATCAGATTCCCAGAAGCTAGAGCTACAGGCAGATGTGAACTGCCACATGGGTGCTGGGAACTGAACCCAGGTCCTCTGCAAGAGCAGAAAGTGCTCTTAATCACTGAACCATCTCTCCAGCCTAGAATAATAAGAAAATTAAAGACAAAAACAGAAAAGCTAAATATGATCTCTAAAGAGCACTGTTCAAAAAATTATACGGACTTTTATAACAAGGAAAGTGGATTAAAAGGTAAGAGAATTAAGCTTAGACATCGTTCCATAAGAATAATGAAAATAAACCCACTGGTGATAAACTAAGCAGGGTCCGAATTGGCTCAGGCAGGCCACATTCAGAAGCCCACCTGGCCTGACATTTGCAGCCTGAGCTTTTATCCTGACAGAGTCCTTTCTATGGGAAAGTCTGGAAGGAAAAAGTGCAAGGCTGTTCTGGACCGTTTCTCAAGAAAAGCTTTACTTCTTTCAAGACTTCATTAGGAAGAAAAATAGCTGGTTTCACAAGTCTACCAGTAGGCTGTGAGTTTAGATAGTTTCAATATACAACAGAAAATTCTCCGGGGTGCCTGTACACAAGCAGGGCTTGGTAATTAGGTCAGTAGGCCAAACATGAACAAGTCCCTAGCCAAGCACCTACTATGCGCTAGAAGTATAAATGTCATGAATCTTCCAAACATAGACAAACATGGACATAGACAAATACACTGGCAATTTCAAAAGGCTGACAGGAGCTCTGGGAACCTGGAAAAAGGACTTGTAGTTTGTAGTTAGCAACAAGAAAAGCTTCCAGCCGGGCCACCGCACACCTTTAATCCTAGCACTTGGGAGGCAGAGGCAGGCGGATTTTTGTGAGTTCAAGGCCAGCCTGGTCTAGAGAGTGAGTTCCAGGACAGCTGGGACTACAGGGAGACCCTGTCTCAAAAAGACAAAAAGAAAAGAAAAGAAAAGAAAAGAAAAGAAAAGCTCCCAAGCACAGGAACAGCATGTACAGAGGTCCAGAGGTAAGAATGTGTTCTTTTTTCTTTTTTTTTTTAAATATTTTTTATTTATTTTCACATGTGTACGAATGTATTATCTGCATGTGGGTCTGTGCACTCGTGTCGTGCAATGCCGCGGGGGTCAGAAGAGGGTGTCAGATTCCCCTGGAATCTGGAGTTAAAGATGGTTTTCAGCCACCATGTGGGTGCTGGGGATCGAACCCGGGTCCTCTGCAAGAGCTATCAGTGCTCTTAACCGCTAGGCTATCTCTCTAGCGCCAGAATGTGATGTTTTTCAAACTGAAAATGCTTTGTGGTTAAGCTTACTGGAGCTGGTTGTCAAGAGAGATGGTGCAGGGAATGAAACAACGAAGATGCCTAGGGCAGATGAGTCACAAGCAACACCAGACACCCTCTCTGTGTCTACCCATGCTGTGTTACGCTCTGTGCAGGGAACCCCAGGGGAATCTCAGCCCAGAGCAGTAGTGGACTCTAAGAACAATCCAACAAGCTTGCTACCTGCTTCCTACAGTCCTGACACAAAAAGTCACCCCAAGTCAGCATAAAAAGGAACAGATAAGGGGCTGGAGAGATGGCCTAGTGGTTAAGAACACTGACCGCTCTTGCAGAGGACCCAGGTTCAATCCCCAGCACCCACATGGCGGCTGAGAACCGTCCGTAACTCCAATTCCAGGAGAACTCCAGTTCCAGGGGAATCCAACACCCTCTTCTGACCTCCGTGGCATTGCACAGCATGGGTGCACAAACCTACATGCAGACAGTACATTTATACACATAAAATAAAAAAAAAGCAACAGATAAGCTTAGGTCAATAGATGCAGGAACTGGCTTCCAATACAGTTGGGAATACTGATTCCGCGCATGTTATAAGGGGTCAGGAATCCTATCACCTGCCAGTTAGCATGGAACTCGGCCTCAAAGTCCTACCCAGAACTCTACAGACTGCCACCAGGGGATACCAGCACTCCACACAAAACCCGGCCCTTCTCTCTGTTCTCCTACAACGTACCCGTTGGAATGCAGAGCACACCTCTTGTTTTCTTGATTCAGAAAATGAATCTTGTCACCTGGAATCTATTGCGATGGCCGAGGGCCAGACAAGACAACTGTGCATTTCTAAAGGAGCCTTCCCCAGGCCAGCTACACTCTGCCTCCATGAGGTTAGGAAGGAAGCAGTGGGGACCCGGAAGACAGGGTCAGAGAAGAGCAGAGAAACTTAGTCCTATCTTGCTAGGAAGAATGAGGCGCAGGGAGGCTCATTAGCGCTCCCTAGCATCCCAGCACTCAAACTGTGCAAGTATTCCCCTGTGTTTGCTGACTGACTTATATTAAAACTACTATGGGAGATCAGCTAAGAGAACAGTTTTGGTTTCCACAGATACAAAGACATCTTTCTTAGTAATTTCTAACATTTGCTTTCCTCTGACTTACACGCAAGTTGAACCACAAACTCTGCATTTCCTGGTTTTCTACTTAAAAACCAGTCATTTCATAACCCTGATTATGGGACTGTCCCATCTGTGAAAACTGCACTTTCAACATGAAAAGTTCATGTTCATTACTCCCCACCAAGAGACCTACCCAGAGACTTACTGCAGAGGCCTAGCTCTGGGGCCTTCCTGGGGGCTCTACCTAACACTTAGGCTGATGTTCATTATTAGACATTCAGGGTCTCCTTGCATGGGCACTGGAAGCAACCATGCACAGAGTTCCTCATGGGTAAAACACATGGGACAGATTGTACTATCCATACTCTCATGGGATAGGAAGCAAGCTCACTTTCTGGGAGGGACCCCTGAGAACTTTCCTAACCCCCAGAATGTGACCACACATGCCTCTACCAGGCACTGAAGTAACCAGTCACACACTCCCACCCCAGCTTCTGTTATTCAGCTTTTCAACAATCGTTTATCAACTGTATACTTTGGCAGGCAGAGCCACACATCCGTATGAAATGGTGCAGGGCTCCTCAAGCGTATCCTGACAGGTGACCTCCCTCATCCCATCGTCTCTGACTCCTGTATCATCTGCACTATGCCCTTCTCGACCAGTGCCCTGGTACCAACAAGCTGTCCTCAGGATATACAGAGCTGGAAACCGCACGAACCCTCAGGACACCCATACAATCCCAAATGACTCCAAGTTCTTCCCTACCAACCTGAGGCCCACAGAAGTTGAGAGCAAATTCACTTTCTAGAACCAAGCAAGTAAGAGACAGAGGAAGACCGCCAACACGGCTTGCCCAGGAGGAAGCAGTGCGGCTAGACAGCAGGAAAACGCCAGAGCAAGGGTCCCTTCCCAGCATCAGTCGGAAAACTCCAGGCCCAGACATCAGGAGTAAAGACTGAGACCTTTGACAAACAACATCTCCTCCTTCCTCCTCCTCCTCCTGCTTGGCCGGCTGCAGCCGCAGAGAGATCTGCTGGATGCCATGGTGGTGATGGCTGAGGCTCGTTCTGGGCTCAACCACTCCAGGAAGTTTACTAAACAAAGCCTGGTAACCAGGCAGGCCCTGCGGGCCACAGGGCCAGCCCAGAGCCACAGCACTCACAGGGGAGTTGGGGGTGGGGTGGGGTGGGGGCCAAGCTCTAACAGTTCCTAGGAGGCACAACATAGGCTTCCATCGCCCAGGCCAGCACTGCACCTGGCAAAGGGACACGTTTCTGAACCAACAAGCAGCAGGGAAGCCAGGAGCAGGCTAATGTGTCCTTCAGAGCAGCTTCTGGGGGCTTCTCTGAACCTACCCTCAAGGGACACACTGGAAATTTTAGAATGATCAAAATGCAAGTAAGAGTAAGGACTCCTTTCCTTTCTTTCTTTTTCCTTTCTCTTTCCTTTCTTCTCTTTTCTTTCTTTCTTTCTCTCTCTCTCTCTCTCTCTCTCTCTCTCTCTCTCTCTCTCTCTCTCTTTCTTTCTTTCCTTTTTTTGAGACAGGGTCTCCTTGTACTGGCAGCTGGCCTGGAAGAGATCCACCTGCCTAGCCTTCATGAGTGCTGGGATTAAAGGCATGTGCTACCATGCCCATTAAGTAAGGACTTAAAAAAAAAAACTTATTAGTTACTTTTCTCATTGCTGTGACAAAAATAACATGATGAAAGCAAAGAATGTATCTGGACTTGTGGTTTGAAGGAATATAGGCCATAATGGTAGAGAACCACGATGGCCGACGTGAGGTCGCTGCTCACGCTGCATCCAGTCAGGAAGCAGAGATAAATGCTGGCACTCAGCTGGCTTCTTCCTTTTCCCCTTTTTATTCAGTCCCAGACTCCAGCTCCCTGGATGGCAACACCACATTCAGGGTGGGTCTTCCTTCCTTATTTAAACCTCTCTGAAAATTCCCTCACAAACACACTAGAGGTGAGTCTTAGGCAATTGCCAACCTAAACAAGTCAACAAGATTAACCATTGACTCCTGTATTTTCTGCCTCCTCAAAGGACTTAAGGGTTTTTTGCAATTATGAAAATAATTTTAGAGTCAGTGACATGGCTCAGTGGGTAACAACTTGCTCCTGCAAGTTGTCCTCTGACCTCCACATGTGCACTATGGCTCTCGCTCTCCTCCTCCTCCTCCTCTTCCTCCTCTCTCTCTCTCTCTCTCTCTCTCTCTCTCTCTGTATGTTTCTCAATAAGTAACAAACAAACAGGATTGGAAAGTAAAGACCCAAAAAAATGAAATTAAAATAACAAGAGGGGGCTGGTGAAAGAACACAAGAATGGCTCAGCAGCCCCTTGGCAGCTCAACACCCAGTGCTGGAGAAGACAAGGCCAGAGGCAGGCAGCCAGGAGAGGCAAGGGCCCTTTGGATTTTCAGGAGGACAACCTTCGGCCTGAGTCCTTCACAGGGTTGCCAGGGGACAGTGGGTGGGTCTGAGCACACCCAGCTTTGGTACTCCAATCTGAGCTGCAGAGCTGTGCTGAGAGCTATGCTGTGAAGGGGGTTTCCATGGGATCCAGAAAACTTCAGGGCCATCCTTAACCAAGGGCAAGTAAATACTAGGACTGTTAAGCAGGACTGGGTGGGACGACTCCCAGGAGGCCCTGGGCCAGCTGCTCTCCGTGGGGCTGGCTCCCAGCACAAGTGCATTCCTGTGCTCCTTCCACCCAGGGTATCCCTCCTTGCCGCCATATTCTGGATCTAGAATGTCTCCCAAAGGCCTGTGTGTTGAAGAGTGGGTCCCAGAGTGAGCAACTCAGAAATGTGGGGGCCTTTAAGGGATGAGGCCTGGTGGGCAGTCTAAATTTAGATCATTGATGTATGCCCTTGAAGAGGACCCTTGGACCCTAGTCCTTTTTTGGCTTCCTGGCCCTAAGGTGGGCAGTTTGGCTTTTACCACATGTTTCATGGCCCCATAAGCATTAGGGACAGCTGAATTCTGGGCTGGAATCTCCAACAACAAAAGCCAAAACAAACCCCTTCCCTTAATAAGCTGATCATCGGGCATTAGTTCTAGTGACAGGAAACTAACACAACTCACCTTCTCTGCTAAGAGTTCATCAAAGCCCTACTCGAACACAGACTCCCCCAGAAAGCCCTCCTGACCTGCCCAGGTAGGTCTCATCATCCCCTCTGCACTCAGAAGCTTGCTGAGAGGCCTGAGAGAGCCATCATTATGGGCTCTCCTCCCTAGCCTCCCTGCTACAATACATCTTGGAGGGTTTCTGGGCACAGCCTATGGCTCCAGGGCCCAGGATCCCATACAGAACAGGTTTGAACTGAGTCCCTTTTGCAAGCCTCTGGCCTAGGGGCAGCCAGCCAAGATGAAAAGGGATATACAGGTGTTCTGGTCTTCTCCTTAGGAGGACAGAAACGGGGTCTCTGGCTTCCTCAATCAGCACAGCGCACATGGCTAAGGAGGAAGGGAGGAAGGATGCCACAGAATGCTCGGAGCCAAGTGCTCCCCCTGATGCACCACCGGGCAAAGGACACTTGGGCCCACTGGGCAGAATACTGACAGCTGGTCCCAAAGGCCCCAGCTGTACCCACAGACAAGCTTCTGGAGAGTACACGTGGGGGTCACAGGTCCTCCAAAGACCCCCAGGAATCTTGGAATTTAGAATGTGAGAAATTCCAGGGCAAAGCAATGGTGCTGACTAGTTCTCCTGCTTGCTTGGAACCTATGGCCAAACACTCACTATCTAAATTAGCTTTCTAGTACTTCGATAAAAACACTGACTAAAACCAACTTGAGGAGAAAAGGGTTGATTTGGCTACAGCACAGTCCATCACCAAGGGAAGCCAAGGCAGGAACTCGGGAGAAACCTGGAGCACAGGCCACAGAGGAACACTGCTTTCTGGCTTGCTCCTCTGGCCTGTGCTCAGCCTGCTTTCTTATATAATACAGGACCACCTGCCTAGGGGTGACACTACCCACAGTAAGCTGGGCCCTCCCACACAACAGAACAATCAAGAAAATGCCCCAAACACATGGCCACAGGCCAGCCCAATGGAGACAATTCCTCAAGTGAGGTTCCCTCTAACCAGGTGCATCATGTTGACAACTAAAGCTATCTAGCACACCCACAAACAGCCCCCTGTGGAATGCATGGTTTTAAACAAGTTTACCTAGGGACCTGCACACTGGACCTCTGAATGAGCTCTTCCCTCTCTGGGCTTCTGCACCCAGCTGGCTCCTTCCCTTCTCACCTAACCAATGTGTGTGAGATCAGCAATTTATGAGTCCAGAAACCATCAATGCACTTGGATATAAGCCTTGGGAAAAAAAAAAAAAAAAAAGGTCTCTTCCAGAGCAATCGTTCTATAATGCATCACAGAAATTAATTTGCTAATGCTCTGGCTTGTCAGGCAAATCTATTCTTTTGTGTGTGTATGTGGCACAGTGACAGGCCAGGGCTGGTCTGTCATATATATCTTTACCTCATTTTACAGTTAGAGCTGACACAACTCCTTGGTCTTCACAAAGCTTCCTGCAGAACATTCTCACCAGTACATACACTACCTTAATGGATGGGCAGCTGGCAAGATAGTGTGGCTTTCTCTGTGGGTCATCTCTAGCCCACAGAAGACACTTCTAGCACTGAGCAACGATTAAACTCTGCCTGACTGTGATCTTGATAATGTATACAAGTGTGTAGTGAAAAGCTATAGGATGCCTGACTTAAGGGAGTAACATGGTGGTACTGGTAAGAGAGAAGACAGAAGCAGGATTCCAGCACATATGCTACGTTCACTGAGCGCATACTGCATCCCAGACCCTGATCTAGGCACTTAAAACCAAAGGTAGATTGTCTACTCAAAAGAGTTACAAGAGAAAGGAAAGCAGGACAGGATAGAGAGGACAGGTCCTGGGGGTCAGGGAGGGCCAAACAGGGAGCTGCTCCCATGGGCGCCTGAGAGAGAAGTGTAGCAAGCACAGGAAACACAGCCTTCAGTGCTGGGAGGAAGAACACTGGCATAACCTCAGGGACGCAGCACCGGAGCAGCAGGCTTGGCCTTTCGGAAGCTTCTGGTGCCCTGCGAGGGTGTGGAGCGGTAGATGCTGTGCTCTGTCAGGATCTGAGACCTTGTTCCATTGTGATGCCCATGCAAACAACAGAACATGAACCTCAGACTGTAAAGTGCTATTAACAGTGTACCGTGGGCTGGAGAGATGGCCTAGCGGTTAAGAGCACCGACTGCTCTTGCAGAGGACGCGGGTTCGATCCCCAGCACCCACATGGCGGCTGAGAACCGTCTGTAACTCCAATTCCAGGAGAACTCCAGTTCCAGGGGAATCTGAGACCCTCTTCTGACCTCCGCGGCATTGCACGACACGGGTGCACAAACCTACATGCAGACAGTACATTCATACAAATAAATAAATAAATAAATTAATTAATTAAATTAAAACAGTGTACCGTTAGCAGCCAAGAAGAGCTCAATGTACCTCCATCCCCACTCCACAAGAGAGACAGGATGAGTGAAAAAAGCAATTCTCTCTGCCCCAGGCAACCACATAATTCTTTCAAAAGCCAACTCTGTTCTTTGTTTAAAAGGAAACACAAAATGCTTCACACATTTGTTTTTAAATTTTAAAACTGAAAATACTATTCCAAAAATAGGTCTCCACCTCTGACATCTTATAGCTGGCAGATGTCTCCGTCATCCTTGCTGGCTCTCAGAACACATCCCAGGAGCCCTGTCAAACCTACCCATCCATGCACCGTGCTAAGGCCACCTCCGTTGGGAAGGCAGACTGCTGAGGCCACTGTCTGGCACAGCAGCCAGTCCTGCCTGGGTGGCTGAGCTCAGACGGTGGGTGTCAGTCTTCCCTTTAAGTTCCAGTGCTTACCACCTCGCCTCAACAGTTCTCCTTAGGAGCTGGGCCAGAACCTCTGGGATGGACAAGCACTGATCATGCATCATGGTGAGCCTTGGAGCCACTCGACTCACCTGACCACCTCTGAAAAGCAGCCATCCCATAATGTTCTCAAGATGACTTTAAGTGAGGGTTACACAACTCTGTGCACTTGTGCCCCGCTCCCCCCAAAAAGCACTAACCTATACATTTAAAATGGAGGGATCTAATGTATGAGAATAAAACTGGATGTTGTCGTTTTAAGTTAGGGCTGATGAGATGCTTTAGCAGGTAAAGGCACTCGCCGCCAGGCCTGGTGACTTGAGTTCAATCCCCAGGACCCATACGGTAGAAGGAAAGAACCAATTCCCGGACATTGTCCTCTGGCCTCCACATGTACACAGTGGCACACCTACACAGTTAATTGATTTTATAAATCGGCATCCACTTCTCTGGATATTTTGGTATGGTAACACACAGGAATGAGAACCTGTGCTCTCTGTACGTGGACTGTCTCTCTAGCAGGGGGAGAGGCCATAAGAGACAGAGGCTTCCAGATTTGGGAGTGGCGGGGGCAGCAGGAAAATGTGCAAGTGAAACAGGCGACAGGGTGGCTGGGCAGGGCAAGGAGAACGTGTTTATTAGACTGACCTGTATGCCATGCACTGATATTTTCAGTAGCACCGTGCTCTGACCAACTGAGCTAAACAGCCAGGTGGGCCTGACATTTTTATAGCTGCTCCCACTGGTTATCAGCCTAGTCATCAAGGGTGTGTGCACAAGAAATCTCTCACCTATAAATGGAAACACAGGGCCACACCCCAGAAGCATAATGTAATTTCCTCACTTAAAAAAAAAAAAAAGCCGGTCGTGGTGGTGCACGCCTTTAATCCTAGCACTAGGGAGGCAGAGGCAGGTGGATCTTTGTGAGTTCAAGGACAGCCTGATCTACAGAGTGAGTTCCAGGACAGCTAGGGCTACGGGGAGACCCTGTCTCAAAAAGACAAAAAAAAATATTTTTTTTGTCTTTTGCGAACAGGGTCTCGCCCGTAGCCTAGCTTCGCTCCCTGGAACTCACTCTGTAGATCAGGCTTGTCCTTGAACCAAAAGATCCACCTGCCTCTGCTCTCCCAGTGCTAGGGATTAAAGGCGTCCACCACGACCGGCTTTGTTTTTTTTTTTAAGTGAGGAATTACATTATGCTTTCTGGGTGGTGTGGCCCTGTGTTTCCATTCTATGGTGAGAGATTTCTTGTGCACCACACCCTTGATGACTAGGCTTGATAACCAGTGGGAGCAGCCTATAAAAATGTCAGGCCCCACCTGGCTGTTTAGCTCAAGTTGGTCAGAGCACCGGTGCTAGCTGAAAATATCAGTGCATGGCATACAGGGTCAGTCTAATAAACACGTTCTCCTTCCCTGCCAGCCACCCCTGTCGCCTGTTGTCACTTGCAACATTTTCCTGCTGCCCCACCGCCACCCAAACTGGAAGCCTCTGTCTCTTATGGCCTCTCCCCCTGCTAGAGAGACAGTCCACGTACAGAGAGCACAGGTTCTCATTCCTGTGTGTTNCAGCATCAGACAAGGCCATTGCTTTGTCCCTTTTGAGAAGGCAGGTCTGGATTTAGGTGTCTGAATTGTGTGTCGGGCTCTCCAGGCTCCCTTTCCCTAACTGTGAGGGGTAAGGGACGTTGGTGTGGAATGGAATCAGATTCTACTGCGATGAGTGCAGTAAACCTAGGTTGGCAAGTAAGCATCTCTTTAGGGAGCTGATGTCTGTCTTCCCTGGGGATCCCCTGGTATTTGCTCATGTTCTGAGATAGCACTTACAGGGTGTGTGGTCTCTCTCTTGTGTCTGTCTGAGTCACTGAACTCCAAGAACCTGGTGGGCGAGGATTCTAAATCCTTCTGGTTGTTTGACACTCAATATTAGAGTGAACTGTCTTTCTGACACCTTCTAGAGAGTAGTCCAAGCTTAGGTCCACCCACCAGGTAATTCGCAGGTGACTTAGACACATTGTTAAACCACAGCTCATGGATGAACAGTCACAGCTCTAGGGCCAGGGCTTCTCACTGGCTGACTCCCCCTTGTTCTGTTGTTTGGAACCTTGCATAGGCCAGGTACTCAGAGAGACAAGGGTACCACTCTTGCTGCAGTGAGCCAAGGCCAAGGAGCCTGAATGTTAGTAGTGTTTTAAAGAAGAATTGAGCCGGGCGTTGGTGCGCGCACGCCTTTATCCAGGCAAACTTGGAGGCAGGGCAGGCGGGCGGACTCTTTGTGGTTCAAGGGCAGCTGGTCTAGCAGGGGGTGAAAGTTCCAGGACAGGCTGGAAGCTCGTAACAGGGAACCCTGTTCAAAAGACCAAAAAAAATTAAAATAAATTAAAGAAGGGACTTGAGATCACTCCCTGGCCTTTCCTTGGCCTCATCTCACTAGGGTTTAGCTGTCCTTTCTCCTGACTAGGACAGTAGCTAAGTCATCTTGAGGTTGGAGGAAAAGTATGCCCAGTGACCAGCCAAAGGCATGACTTATAAAGGAACAGCCTGGCTTGGTGGCATGCCCTTGGGACCGTCAGCAGTGGCTCTCTTTACAGTGGGGGTGGGCAGGGTACTCTCTGAATTCCAGCTGGCAGCATGTCTGCTTTTCCTTGTGTAGGCCAAAGGAAGAGACATCCTTGGCACTAACCCGTGGGCATTCGTCACCTAGCCTGACATAGTAGACTTCGAAATGCACCGAGATGCTTGGTGGCTCCTGGCTTGATCACCTTCCCCATTCCATGCATCAGCAGCAAGAGCCTTTGGTTCTTTTTACCCAAATTCTGGCTTCATCTCATGGCTCTCTAGACACAAGTGGACACTGCCACATGAAGCTATCCCAGCCACCTTGAGATTGTATGGCAACGCTGAGGATGTAGGGTTGGCTTTGCTGAAAACTGTTATCTTCCTGGTTCATTGGAGGCCTGGTGTTAAGGGAGAGACAAGGGTGATGCCTTGTAAGGCTGATGGTGCTGGATCAGGTCAGCCACCCTGTCTTCTGGGGGCAGTGGTATGCTGGGCTAGCCAGTGAAGCACTTTTTTTTTTTTTTTTTTTTTTTAAAAAAAAAAAAAGTGTTCACTGGCTAGCCCAGCATACCACTGCCCCCAGAAGACAGGGTGGCTGACCTGATCCAGCACCATCAGCCTTACAAGGCATCACCCTTGTCTCTCCCTTAACACCAGGCCTCCAATGAACCAGGAAGATAACAGTTTTCAGCAAAGCCAACCCTACATCCTCAGCGTTGCCATACAATCTCAAGGTGGCTGGGATAGCTTCATGTGGCAGTGTCCACTTGTGTCTAGAGAGCCATGAGATGAAGCCAGAATTTGGGTAAAAAGAACCAAAGGCTCTTGCTGCTGATGCATGGAATGGGGAAGGTGATCAAGCCAGGAGCCACCAAGCATCTCGGTGCATTTCGAAGTCTACTATGTCAGGCTAGGTGACGAATGCCCACGGGTTAGTGCCAAGGATGTCTCTTCCTTTGGCCTACACAAGGAAAAGCAGACATGCTGCCAGCTGGAATTCAGAGAGTACCCTGCCCACCCCCACTGTAAAGAGAGCCACTGCTGACGGTCCCAAGGGCATGCCACCAAGCCAGGCTGTTCCTTTATAAGTCATGCCTTTGGCTGGTCACTGGGCATACTTTTCCTCCAACCTCAAGATGACTTAGCTACTGTCCTAGTCAGGAGAAAGGACAGCTAAACCCTAGTGAGATGAGGCCAAGGAAAGGCCCAGGGAGTGAAGTCTCAAGTCCTTCTTTATTTTATTTTATTTTTTTGGTCTTTTTGAGACAGGGTCTCCCTGTAGCTCCAGCTGTCCTGGAACTCACTCTGTAGACCAGGCTGGCCTTGAACTCACAAAGATCCGCCTGCCTCTGCCTCCCAAGTGCTAGGATTAAAGGCGTGCGCCACCACGCCCGGCTCAATTCCTTCTTTAAACACTACTAACATTCAGGCTCCTTGGCCTTGGCTCACTGCAGCAAGAGTGGTACCCTTGTCTCTCTGAGTACCTGGCCTATGCAAGGTTCCAAACAACAGAACAAGGGGGAGTCAGCCAGTGAGAAGCCCTGGCCCTAGAGCTGTGACTGTTCATCCATGAGCTGTGGTTTAACAATGTGTCTAAGTCACCTGCGAATTACCTGGTGGGTGGACCTAAGCTTGGACTACTCTCTAGAAGGTGTCAGAAAGACAGTTCACTCTAATATTGAGTGTCAAACAACCAGAAGGATTTAGAATCCTCGCCCACCAGGTTCTTGGAGTTCAGTGACTCAGACAGACACAGAGAGAGGACCACACACCCTAGTAAGTGCTATCTCAGAACATGAGCAAATACCAGGGGATCCCCAGGGAAGACAGACATCAGCTCCCTAAAGAGATGCTTACTTGCCAACCTAGGTTTACTGCACTCATCGCAGTAGAATCTGATTCCATGTTTAAAGGGGAAAGGGAGCCTGGAGAGCCCGACACACAATTCAGACACCTAAATCCAGACCTGCCTTCTCAAAAGGGACAAAGCAATGGCCTTGTCTGATTCTGCATGCACATCTGAGGACCCCAGAGGGATCTGCTGTCTAAGGAAGAAATGTGCACGTGGCTTAATGCCTCAGGGCGATAAACCCACTCTTTAAAATCTCACTAAAACCATCCTGTGTGTCACTGTGCTGGCTCCAAGCTGACAGTCAAAGCAGTATCCAACCCAATCCGAAGGCACGGCCCCAAGAGCTACAGGGGGTGGGGATTGGGAAGATTTCACTCACCAGACAGTGGGTCTTTGCCAATCGTCAAAACATTAGGCAAATTCATTACGATCAGCTGCTGGAGAACTTCCTGTGGAGACAAAGGGGAAAGGCACATTAACAACAGGAAATAAGAGTAAAGAGCAATTAGGTAAATTATAGCTAATCAAGTCACTGGAGGAGTGTGCAGCCACTATATGGAAACTGTGAAGATTAAATAATAGGATGAGCTATTCAAGCCAGAGTCTCCTCACGCTGCCTTGACAGTCACCAAATAAAAAGGATGGGCATGAAACTTGGGGGGGGGTGCGTGACATGAGAGGGTTGAAAACTCCTTTTTATTTATTTATTTTGGGGGGGTGTCTTTCTGGGACAGGGTCTTCCTTTAGTCCCAGGCTGGCCTTGAACTCACAGAGATCCCCCTGCCCCTGCCTCTGCCTTCTGAGTGCTGGGATTAAAGGCGTGTGCCACCCTGCCTGGTGAAAGCTCCTTTTTATTTTATTTATTTTTTTGAAAGCTCCTTTTTAAAAGTTATCCTGAGGGGGCTGGAGAGATAGCCTAGTGGTTAAGAGCGCCAAATGCTCTTGCAGATGACCCAGGTTTGATCCCCAGCACCCACATGGCAGCTGAGAACCGTCTGTAACTCCAATTCCAGGAAAACTCCAGTTCCAGGGGAATCCGACACCCTCTTCTGACCTCTGTGGCATTGCATGACACGGGTGCACAAACCTACATGCAGACAGTACACTCATACACATAGAAAATAAGTAAATAGGGCTGGAGAGATGACTTAGCGGTTAAGAGCACCTACTGCTCTTGCAGAGGACCCGGGTTCGATTTCCAGCACCCACATAGCGGCTGAGAACCGTCTGTGACTCCAATTCCAGGAGAACTCCAGTTCCAGGGGAATCCGAGACCCTCTTCTGACCTCCATGGCATTGCACGACATGGGTGCACAAACCTACATGCAGACATTACACTCATACACATAAATAAATAAAATTAAAAAAAAAAGTTATCCTGAAAGACTATACTTTCAGGGACCATTTCTATAGTATGTTACTAGAGAAGTTTCTCTGACTGTGTAGAGTACCAGAAACCACGAGGAGGAGACGTAGCATTCTCTCCTGAACGTGAAGCCGGCTCTTGGTGTTGCTTTACTGCAACTGCCATTTGCTATTGATGATCGTTCTTCTCCCTTTCGGGAGAGTAGAGGGAGAGAATGCAGTCTGAGTGGAATGAATGAATGAATAAATAAATAAATAAATAAATGTTATCCTGAGGTGCTGGAGAGATGGCCCAGCAACTGGGAGCGCTGACTACTCTCTTGCAGAGGACCCTGGGTTAGATTCCTAGCACCCACATGGCAGCTAACAACCACCCTTAACTCCAGTTCCAGGGGATCTGCTATCTTCTGACCCCAGGCATTGCAGGACACCAGTACACTTACATACATGCAGGCAATACACTCATAAACATAAAATAAAATAAATAAAATACTTAAAATAAATAAGTTATCCTGAATTATTTTCATTCATGTGGTTTGTGCAATTAAAACACAATACAGAAGCTGGGGATGGTGCCACCTTTAATCCCAGCACTTGGGAGGCAGGGGCAGGAGGATCTCTGCCAGATTGAGGCCAGCGTGGTCTACACAGAGTTCTAAGCTAGCTGGGGTCACAAACAAAAAGGAGAACAAAAAAACGATGATGCTACCAAGCCTTTACAAGCTAAGGACTGAGGGTCCGAGCGTGTAAGACAGGCCTTTTGAGACAAGTTCTGGAGGAGCAGACTTCTTTTCACAGGGGAGTGATTTCCTAGACTATACCAGGGCTACTCAGCCTAGTCAGAGAAAGGAGTCCTGGGGACAGGGGCTGCCTCCTGACCCTCAGACAAAGGCCTCTAAAAGGTCAGGTGCAACTATCAGTCACACCTCCCGACTACACAGCTATCAATCACGCCTCCTGTCTACGCATCTTCCAGTTCTGCTCTCCCGGCCAGTGGTGACTGTACTGCCACACAGAGTCCTCGGCATTGCCTGGGCTGGGCTGGGCCAGTCTGTCATGCCCAAATGTGCCTTGCTCTTCACAAATTGGAAAAGAGAAATGCAACTTGGAGCTAAGGAGCCAGATCAATGAGTGAAGTGCTTCCTGCACAAGCATGGGGACCCGAGTTCAGATCCCCAGCACTCATGTAAAAGACAGGCACAGCAGCACAGCTGTAACTCCGGTGTCAGGAAGGGCAGACAGGTAGACCACCAGAGCTTGTTTGCCAACCAGTCTAGACCAAGTTCAATGAGAGACTCTCAAAAAACAAAACAACAACAACAAAAAAATCCTAAACAAACAAAAGTCAAGTGGGAGAGAGCAATAGAGGAAGTCACCTAACATTTGACCTCTGGCTCCACAGGTGCACACGCAGGTGCACATACATGCACACAAATGCATATAACACATTCCCCAAAATATCTATTTCTATGGAAGGCAAGGAAAGGAGCGGGGTGCACAGCACTGCTCCTGCAGGAGTCCTAGGAAAGCTCTTCCTGGGCCTGCTGAAAAGCATTTCTGCTGAGATGCAGCTTGAGTCTGAGTCCCTCTGCTGAAGAGGCAGCAGCTGTGTTCATCCTTGAGAAGGAAGCAGAACCAGCACCCAGTGGTCTAGTCCCAGAGCTGAGCACCTCAAACCAAGCTGAGAACCACAAGGTGAGACATGAGGCGCTCTGGCAAGCTACTGGGAGAAATCAGTCCCTTCCAAGAACACACCACGCCCTTGCTCCCCTCCCCCTCAATTTCTCTCCCTGGCTCCCGTCCACACTGGAAACTGCTAGGAGAAAGCAGGAAGCATGCCCCATTCTAACCCAGGGCCTTCTCCATGCCATACTGGAGACTTTTTGTGGTAGGCTCACATGGACCTGGCCAGCCACAGCTGTTGTCTCAAACATGCTTCAGGGTGATAAATCACATCACCCCAGCACATGAGTTGGGGAGTGGTGGAACAGCCTGAGCTCTCCTTCAGGTTAGCACACAGCACACAGCACATTTCCCAGCCTACTCATCTGGAAAACAGCATTCTCCTGCCAACACGCCAATCCTGGCACAGTGGGCAGTGCACTCCCCTGGACTCTTCTCATGAGGCCACCTTGTGAGAGAATCGAGGCCCTCCTCGCTCACCATCTGCAGACCATCTCAAGTCCTGGCTGCTTTCCTGCTGCCCCTGTCTCAGTCTCTGGACCACCAGGCACCAGTCTACAAGTACATATGATAAGGTATGGGAAAATTATGCTTTCTTTACGGTTTTCCAGAAAAGTCTCTGTGAAGCAGTACTTTTACACTAATACCAATCTAAGCAAACTATTGCCAAAAAGTACTAGTAGAAAATCCATTTTCAAAAATGTGTTAACCAGCACTTTCTAGTTTCCCACAAGAAAGGCATTAATTATACAATGAAGAAACAATATTTTAGGGCATGGTCCTGCATGTCTATAATTCCAGCATTCAACAGGGTGAGGAAGGAGAACAAGAAGACTGCTCTTAAGTTTCCAGGGGCTACACAGTAAGCCACTGTCTCAAAAAACCAACAACAAAAAAGAAAAAATGCTTTCTAAACAGGATTTTTTAAAGTCTTCCTCTTAAACCACCAGTAGTCTCCAAAAGCCTAATTTGGTGATCAAAAATGCTCCCAAGCCAATGTTTCCCCTAAATGATGGTTATCGAGCACATGTCCAGGAAAAGCAGACTCAAAGGCCAGCACTTCCAGTAACATACAAGATACAGTAATTCCAAATTTTCTAGTAGCCCACTTTTAAAAAGTTAAAAAAGTTATAATATTTTAATATTTTAAGCCAATATATCCAAATGTAACCACTTAACACATGAAGATAAAATTGAGTCACTTTACACTCTTTTCCATGTTATCTTTATTTCATACTTATAGTACTTTTTGTATGCAACTTGGAAAAACTTGAACTCTATGCAGATTTCATGAAGTTTAAAGTTGAACAAGTAGATTTCAATTCCCTGGTTGTTCTAAACACACTTAACAGTCTCTTGTAAGTGAATTCAATACCTGTTTTTTTTTTTTTAATTCAAATAAACTAAAATAATAAATTCATTTCCCTAAATGCACCAGCCACCTCTCAAGGCTCTGACAGCTGGGGGGGGGGGGCTACAGGATCCCCAACACCAGTGATGAGACACTCAGTGGCCCTGCACATTCTCTTAGACCTTTGACCTCCCCAAAGAAAGCCCAACAAATGTATCTGAGGTTCCCAAAGTGGTGGGGCCTTCAGGGGGACAGGACAGGCCCTCAGCCTGGCAGGGACGTGAGCAGGATGCTGACGAGAGGCCCCTCTGCCTGGCACTCAGAACAGAAAGCCACTGTGAATTGCTGCCATGGCCTGTGCAGGGCACCTGGTCCCACCCAGGCTGGCTGCGAGGGCCTCGAGGAGCAGGCCCAGCTGCTGCTGGAGTGCAGCCCAGTGCTGTGCTCTCAACAGCCCCCTAGTCCCCACTACTGGCTCTCCTGTGCCACCCCAAAATCGCACAGTTGCATCCCAACGCAAGGATGAGGGACAAGCCTCAACTCATCCCATTCCAAGTCCTAGCTTGAAGGACACCTCCCATCCCACAGAGCATGCGGTGTGGTGTGCGCATAAAACGTGGTGCTTCCAAAAGGAAAGTATAAAAAAAAAAGTGGTGCCCTCCCCTCTCCCGCCTCTCCACTTTAAATCTGCTTTCCCATTTTCACAGAAATCTGAAAGTAGATTAATCCAACCCTGGAAGGGTCCACTGGCGGCTAACTATGTGTAACAATCCCCCAAATCTGGGTCAGCAGAGGGTGTGTTTGAGTCCTATAGAGGCAGCTTGAGCCCCAGCAAGGGTTCATGCCAGAAGGTGCTTTATATTATAAAATGTGCTCCCTCCGTCGCCCCTAATGCAGGATCCCATCAATAGCTCAAGACGAAGGGGAACAGCTAAACCCCTCCCCTGGAGTATCTGTCCCTTGCTGGGCCCCAGGGGCAGCATCTGTGCCTACCCTCATGTCAACAAGCCCAGAAAACTGCCCTCCCTAGATTCCTGACCCTGAAAGACAAGGCTGAACGGCAAGAGGACCTACATAAGCCTGTCTCCAAAGAGTTCTAAGAACAGAGCCAAAGACTGAACACCTGATGAGTGAACAGTGTTAAAAGAATGTTTACTAGGGGGAAAACGAGCCGGGTGTGGTGGTGGCACATGCCCTTAATCCCAGCACTCAGTAGGCAGAGCCTGGCGGATCTCTTTGAGTTCGAAGTCAGCCTGGTCTACAGAGTGAGTTCCAGGCCAGCTGGGGCTACAGGGAGACCCTGTCTCAAAAAGACCAAAAAAATAAAAAATAGGGGAAAAAAAACTCAAAATGACCAAAAGGACAGAATGTTCTCTATTACAGTGATCAGGACTAAGCAAGTTTGCCTAGTATTTTCTTTTTTTTTTTATTATTATTATTTATTTTTGCATGTGTGTATGAATGTATTGTCTGCATGCAGTTCTGTGCACCCATGTCGTGCAATGCCGCGGAGGTCAGAAGAGGGTCTCGGATTCCCCTGGAACTGGAGTTCTCCTGGAATTGGAGTTACAGATGGTTCTTAGCCGCCATGTGGGCGCTGGGGATTGAACCCGGGTCCTCTGCAAGAGCGTCGGTACTCTTAACCGCTAGGCTATCTCTCCAGCCCCTTGCCTAGTATTTTCTAAGGATTCTATAACATGGTTATGGTATTTTAAATTGAAATAATCTAACCCTTGAGGTGCAGCTTCCCACACAGAGAACACACCATCAGAGGCATCCATTTACCAAACATTTAAGATACAAGTATGGGGCTGGAGAGATGGCCTAGCGGTTAAGAGCAGACTGCTCCACAGAGGACCCGGGTTCAATCCCCAGCACCCACATGGCGGCTAAGAACCGTCTGTAACTCCAATTCCAGGAGAACTCCAGTTCCAGGGGAATCCGACACCCTCTTCTGACCTCCGCGGCATTGCACGACACGGGTGCACAAACCTACATGCAGACAGTACACTCATACACATACAAAAATAAAAAAAAAAAAAAAAAAAGAGATACTAGTTGGGTATGGGAGAGATAGCCTAGTGGTTAAGAGCACCGACTGCTCTTGCAGAGGACCTGGGTTCGATCCCCAGCACCCACATGGCGGCTGAGAACGGTCTGTAACTCCAATTCCAGGAGAACTCCAGTTCCAGGGGAATCTGACACCTTCTTCTGACCTCTGCGGCATTGCACGACAGGGGTGCACAAACCTACATACAGATAGTACATTCCCACACATACGAAAATAAATAAAATTAAAAAAAAAAGATACAAGTATGATAAACAAACAACAAACAAAAACCCATCCTTTCCAGAGGCAACTCGCATGCATCCAAAATGAAGAGCGAAAGCCAGACTCGCCTAGCGCAGGGCAGTCCTGGGTCTGATTTCCAGCACGGCACCTCAAGCCTCAGTTAGTCAGGAGGAAAAGATGCTGGCTAGGAGAACCCAAGGCCCTGGAGAAAAGGGGTCTTGCGACTAGAGATGGGGCAGGTGGAGTCTGTGGGGAAAGGGCTTTCCAGGGCACACCCAACCAGGCCAATCAGTCCTTGCCATCCATTCAGACAGAAGAGCATTCTCCAGGCAGGGGGAAGAAATAAAACGTCATGGAGCCGGGCATTGTGGCACACACCTTTAATCCCAGTACTTGGAAGGCAGAGGCAGGTAGATCCCTGTGAATTCAAGGCCAGCCTGGTCTACATGGTGAGCTCCAGGCCAGCTGGGACTAAAGGGAGACCCTGCCTTGAAAAGACACACACATTACAAAATATATATTAAAAAAAGAAAGAAAGAAAACACACACACACACACACACACACACACACACAGAAATATAAGGTCCTGGAAGATGCCTATAACTGCCACACTCAAGACAAGAGACAGGAAAATAGCCACAAATCTGAAGACTAAGACTGTTCCCAAAAAAACAAAAACAAAGCTGAGTATGGTAGTGCACATCTATTATCACACCATTTAGAAGGCTGACACAGGAGAATCACTGTGAGCTTGAAGCCAACCTGGGCTACGCAAGTGTGTTCCAGGCCAGCTAGGCTATAAACAGGACTCTATCTTTTTTTTTTTTTTCTTTTTTTAGGACTCTATCTTAAGAAACCAGAAAAGAAAAAAAGATCTAGGGTAAACTCAACTGCTCTTGTACATGTGTGTGGAGGTTAGCAGGAGTTACAGCAAAATGCGGGGATTATAGGCTGACCGTGTGTCCAGAAGGAAAAGAAACACTGCTGAGGTCAAAGGCACAGGTCCATGGACTGCGAGAGCTGGCACAGTCGATGTTAATGCAGATTCAAAGAGGGTAGAGCCCAAAAAAGTTAAGATAAACACCCTGCACAGGCAGCAGAAGGAAAGTGATGCTCACGGTTGCCTAGGAGACCGGGATGGTCCAGGCAGCAAAAAACCGCCCATTCCACAAAGGCAAGATAAAAAGAATGCTGCTGTTGACCTTACACACATTTTCCTTCAGAGTCAAGACTAGACACAGAAATGTAAACGACATCAGCTTTGTGTGAGCTGCTGGCACACCCTTCACATCTAGTCTAGGTTCAAAAACTCAAAAGACACACATTGCAGGCCTTGCTGCAAGCTTACATGAGAATGTAAGGAGGCAGACAAGCAGAACACAGCATAGGAAGTGCTGCCAAGAGCTCCCCAGGGGCAGGGCTCCTGGCCTGGGCAGTGGAGGATGCTTAGGAACCTGACAGGTAATGAGCTAAGCCTCGACGGGTCTAGCAGCTCCAAATAAGCAGCAAATCCAGCCTTGCATTATGCCAAGCAGCAACCTGCTCCTTCCCTGGGATGCCCTGCAACCAGCACAATATGCCGGACCCCACTCGGTCTCCAAACCTCAGCCAAAACACCACCAATCCCCACACTCACACACAATGCCCCTCCCCCTGAATTCCTAACACATCTGCCACTACGGGGCACTTCCCACATTTTACCTGTCAATCAGCTCCCTGCTTAGGCAGCAAAAAGCCTGCTAATAGTGACAGTTGGGAAAATTGGATCAGAAAATATTCCCAATGACTTACATTAAAGCTCTCTTACAAAGCCTCCTTTGTGTAGGTGTCTTCTCTCTCTCCCATACTGATGAGAAACCAACCCTTGAAAACCAACTGCTTTCCTCTGCTGCGTTATTTCCTATGCTTTCAAGCCTGGCAGAACCTGACAGTATTTCCTCAAGATTCGCAGCTGGTAGCTCTTAGCAAAAGATGAAATATTTCCAAAGTGGGATGGGGGAAAAGGAATAGTTGAGAAGTCATGTAATTTTCCATGAGAATATCTATATGTGAAATACCAGCCGGGCGTGGTGGCACACACCTTTAATCCTAGCACTTAGGAGGCAGAGGTAAGTGGATCTTTGTGAGTTCAAGGCTAGAGTGGTCTACAGAGTGAGTTCCAGGACAGCTGGGGCTACAGGGAGACCCTGTCTCAAAAAGACCAAAAAAAAAAAAAAAAAAAAAATAGCAAATACAAATTTAACAGGCATGTTCCAAAGTGAATCTGTGATGCTGATTTGAATATACTGTTCTTTCTAAACTGTAAAATCTTAGGTGTGACCATCTTAGGAGCAAACCAAGTCTTACTTCTCAGTTCTCAAACTGCAGTCATGACGGTCCATAGCAGAGGTCTCGCTGGTGTTGGGACGTCTAGTCCAGCGCTGTGTAGGAAAAGCTCACCAGTACCCCAGAGATTCGATTTCTCCAGGAACTGCACAAAGCCAGTTCCATCCAGCATGGTGGGGGGTGAGGCATGCAGAGCCCCACAGAGACCCTGCAGCTGAGGAGTGTAACACAGATCATTTGAGCCCTGGTGGCCTGGCACTCGTGCCACCACCAAGCCACACTCCATATGCTGCACCTCAAAATCTGTCACCAGGAGTTTGCCAAGAGGATTCCCAGAATGCACTTTGACAACGCAGTCCAAAATAAAAGCTGCCGACTGCAGCACCCAAGGCACCCAGGGAGGTCCCTGTCCCTCCCTCCTAACCTTGCTATGTGATGTCCAGGACAAGAATCATTCATTCAGCCATGAGACCTGCTGGTCAAGAGAGTTCTTGGGAGAATCCAGGAGAGAAGCCTGTCCCACACCATGCGCTCTCCCCACAGCCCAAACCAGCTGATGCCTGCTCATGTCTTCAGCATCGACTCAGAACATTTTCAGCTCAGCCTAGGCCACCATGCTTCCCACCTCTCAGAGGGCAAAGGGGATCTGACCCCTCCCCTAAAATCATGAGCCACAGCCAGCTTCCCAAGAATGTTATACCCAAGAGTACAATCTTCTAATTTAGCTGCAGGGAGGAAATGTAAAAGCAATGATTTATCCATGACACCTGCTCAAAGCATGGCCTGGGGACCACAAGCTTGTAATTCCATCTGCACAAGGGCCTCTACCCCCACCACAGCCCCGCTGACTGGGGCAGGAGCCCTGGCACAATCAATGGGTAATGAAGTGCTTTCGTGTGAAGAGGCTGCCATGGAGAGCTGCTGATAGACTCAATCCATCTGTTTCGCCTTGTTTTAATTAATCCAGGGTCCCCAGGGCCTGAAACCAGCCTGATCTGTTCAAATCAGGGAGCACGGGCTTCCCTAATTAGGCCATGCTGTGTTCCAGCATAAGGCAATTTGAAGACGTGTCTGAGGTTACCAAGTCACCAGAAAACCCCCTCCACAGAACATAGAACCAAGCACAAGCTCTGTTCCCTGTGAATACAAAGGAGACAGATATTCCTCTGAGCTGATGGAGGACCGTGGAAGAGGAACCCCCTGAAACCTCAGCACCACTAAGGAAGAGCACACCAACTCCTCTGAGTCGCACCCTCACCTCCAGCAGAACGAGTCTGGGCAGATCCGGCACATCTTCCTGCATCAGGAGCCCAGAGCTGCCCTTTCTGACAAGCAGGCAAGTGTGCACATATCAGGAAGAGCCTAGAGAAGCCCAAAGGGATCATCCCAGAGGACATTTCATGTGTCCCAAAAGAAGTATGTCCCCCCTCCCCTTTAAGGCAGTGTGATGCTCCCAGATTCTCAGTGGGCAGCTGTGTGATGCCCGGAAATACACCTGAACCAAGAGTGGAGGAAGGCGACAGGCTGCCAGGGAAGAACAGGGTCAAGAGGAGAGGGGGAAGGGACAGCCAGCTGGGGTGGCAGGGCTGTCCTCATACACCAGGGTCTGCAGGACTTCAGGGCTATCCTGACCTCTGGTCACCAACATTTCCATTACTGGCTAAAAGGATAGCACAGAAGCTGGGGCGAATACAAGGAGCCCAGCCTTATAGCCAGAAAGGACATGGCTGCTGTCAATCGGGGCAGAGAACCCCTTTACTAGAGCTTCCGGGGGGGGGGGGGGACGACAAACAAACAGGACTTTTCTGTTGGGTAGGAAAAGAAAGGAAGAAAAGGTGCCCTGGAGACTGGATTATTATAATGAGGAAGCCTGGCCAGGGAGGCTGCAGCCTGCAGGGTACACTGAGACAGGTGTGCCACATGCCAGCCAGGATGGTGGCCCAGCATTCCACCAGCTTTGTAGGAACAAGGCAGCAGGCATCTTCTGGACCTGGGCACTCCATCCCACCTGAGCTCAGTAAGAGAGATATACAGCCTTCCTCCATCCCAGTAAGTGGCACCTTCCCCACTGAGTCCCATTCCACCAGTCAACCACCCCCAGGGCACGGTTGGAGCAGTCCCACACCTGGCACACGGCCCTTGAACTGTGCCTGATGTCACTCCCCTTTGTTCCTTCTTTCTTGGGGTTCAAGTCAGAGCAGAAGCAGCAGCAGAGCAGCAGCACCCAGGGGCTCCAGCTGCAGGTGGCAGCCCTCTCCACATACCACGCCAGAACCTGTGAAGGCTGAAAAGCAGACGTGGGGGTGGCGCACAGGTACACCACTCCACACCCCAACACCCACATGAATGCCACGGGACAAGGGCCACTATCACTCCTGGGTTGGCACTCCCCCAACCCTGTCACTCCTGGGCAGGCATGTGGAAGGCAGGAAGGGCTCCTAGCAGAAGGCTAGGAAGCATGTGATGCATGCATGTACACTCTGCGGGGTGCTGTGAAGTGTGGACAAGAAGAATAACACCTTGCAGAGAGCAGTGAAGACAGCCTGGTGTAGGCTGTGGACCTGCCTTCTGTGCCCTCAGCCTGGACAGAGGCAGTCCCAGCAGAACACTGCGCACCCTAACAAAGACAGGGGGGAACCGGGGGAGGCAGGGGAGAGGAATCCAGACAGGCCTTGCTATGGTGCATCCTTAAAGACGCATGACTGAAAGCGCAGAGATCCTGGTGCAGCAATGTTAGAAGGGGTGGCGCCCAGCAGGAGGCAATCCCCGTCATTGGGAACATCACCCTCAAGAGATCAGGTAGTTCTCAAGGGACTCTAATTGTTATAATTAGGAGTGAGTCTTGTCCCTGAATCTCCCTGCCTCACCATGTGACCCCTTCTGCACCCACCCCGGCCACTGCGAGACTACCTGCCTTTTGGTCTCACCAGAGGCCAAACCAACAGAGCCACCTGATTTCTGCACTTTCAGTCTCCCAAACTATGAGTCAAATAAACTTGATTTCTTTATTAATTACACCACCTCAGGTACATTACTATACTAACAGAAAAGGGGTTAAATATAGGCTCTGCCCCCGCTGCGCCTCCTTGTGGTGCCGGGGATTAAGCTACAGCGCTATAGCATGTTGCTCGTGCATAACTGGGGCTGCCTGCCCATCACGGACAGCCCTTTTAACCACCAGCTACAGGAAAAAAAAAAAAAAATACAGGCTCTGAGGAGAAGACGGTCCTGAGGTCACATGACAAAGAACTCGGAGCAGGCGCCACTCCAATGGTACATGTGGGCCTATGGCAGGGGAGGTGGTAACAGAGACAAAGCAAGAAGCAGGGGTGCCCCAGCCTCCTGTCTCCCAACCCAACATTGAGAGTTGAAGGAATACCCTCTCCTCCAGAGTCCTAAGGTGACCCTGAGAACCAGACCTGCACAGAGCCACTGCTCAGGGAGTGCCCTGCCTGTGTTTATAGAAACGGTGACAGCTGTGACTTGAGTTCCTCTGCCAGCTCCACCACCAAGCTGTCACTGCTTCACAATCCCTGCCAGGCAGGCAAGTGTTATTCCTAACCCACACGCCACCAGGCTCTGTGCCTGGCAAGCTGGGTGCCATTCTCAAATGTGCTCAGGGCTGAGCAGGGCCATCCTGCTAGAATCATCTTCTCTCTGCTCTCTCCAGCTGAAGAGGAAACACACCACATGCAAGAACTCACAAACACACACACACACACACACACACACACACACACACACAACTACCTGAAAAATCAAGAGTGGTTTCCACCCCACAGGACTGACAAGGATACTTACTGATAACTGAGGGGCCTGGTCTGAGCCCAGCAAGGGAGGGTGTTGCAGCTGATGAGTGACGCATGCTAGCCACATAAATTGAGTCTGTGTGTGTGTGTGTGTGTGTGTGTGTGTGTGTGTTTTGGGGGGGTGGCCAAGACCGCAGAGGAGGAGAGGAGGGAGGTGAGCGACCACTCTCCAAACAGTCCCACCCCACCAGGGCAAACCCTGCAAACCACTGCCCATAGCAACCCAGAGTCGGTAACAAGGCTTCAGGTTCAGTTCCCAGCACCCACATGGAGGTTAACCACCATCCTTAACTCCAGTTTCAGGGGACAAAATGCCCTCTTCTGGCCTGCACTACATGACATGGGTACACTTACACACATGCAGCACAACACTCATACTCATAAAATAAAAATAAATGATTGGGGTGGGCATGGATGGGGGAATGAGTCTAAATTTGATTAAGAAATGTTGTATGAAATGCACTCAATAAAAATTAACTTAAAAAATTATTAAAAAAATCAGCCAGGCGTGGTGGCACACGCCTTTAATCCTAGTACTTGGGAGGCAGAGGCAGGTGGATATCTGTGAGTTTAAGGCCAGCCTGGTCTACAGAGCGAGTTCCAGGACAGCTGGGGCTACAGGGAGACCCTGTCTCAAAAAGATCAAAAAAAAAATCTTAAGAAGAGATGAGGCTTCACTTATCTCGAATCTTCCATCACCGAGAATTTACTCCTCACTGGAAACTGAGAGAAGGCAGCTCAGAACAGAACTGAGAACCAGGAAGGGGTGGAGGGGGTGAAGAAACAAGTGTCATGAGTTTCTCAGCAGGAAGTGAAAATCTCAACAGATGCTATCTGCTCCAGGGCTGCTGTCCAGGTTGGGGTCTGAGCAGGGGCTGGTGGAAACCCCGTAGCCAGCCTTCTGCACTACTTGACACACTCACTATGTCCTATGACACCCAGCTACCACGCTGGTCCCTAGCTTGGCTCCTGGGCTCAGGCGGCTAGGAACGCGGTGTTAGGATTCTGAAGCCAGATCTTAATTCAGAAGCAGTGTCCCAAGGTTGACCACGTGCTATCTGAACCAGGAATTAAGGGACAGTGGCACTTTCTCATGTAACCACATATGACAAGCATTGTAACCCGAGTATAGTGTTAAAATGCTGAGGAGATGTGAGCCAGCCTCACTTTTCCAATCTCCTTCTCAGCCTACCGGCTCCCAAGAACATCACTGGGGGCTTCTCACGACTTCACAGTCGTGCCCACCAGCCCTACCATGCCAGCTGGTTTCTGAGGACTAAACAGTCTTCCCCCTTTCTTCCTGTTCCAAAGCAGGGAAGCTGTCCAGCCGTGGGTAAGGTGTGAGGAAGGCAGCTGGGGTGAACGACCACCTCTGAGGAGCTAGGAAATCAGACCAGCAGCCCCAGGGTTCCACGGCTGACCTGCTGAGGCCTAATCATCAGACAAATAAAGACACTGTCCCAGTTTTCCTGTGACCAAACCTGCCCAGTACAAGGAGGCAGCCTGTGCTACTCCTGCTATGGCAGGGACTCTGCAGCTGGAGCCCAAAGACGTGAGAAGACCCAACCCCCTGTGGTAAAGAGAAATAGCCAAAGATGCAGAGCTAGTAACCCCCCAGCTCGAGAGGGGACATGAGCACGGCCCCAGCAGCCTGTGGGCCCATGTGACCTGGGAGGCGGGTAGAGGAGGTGGCAGGTGGCGAGGCCAGCTGATCACTCAAGGCTAAAGCTCTGTGGGAGAGTGGATGATAGATGCACCAGACTTCCCTCCAGGGTGACTGTGACCCACAGTCCCTGACCTCCTGGGCCTGAGCTGTCTCTTGGATTTCTGTACACTGGCGTGGGGTGCCGGCTCTTTGCTGCCGCCTGCCTCATCTCAGTGTCCGTCCTCTGCTTTGTACACTCCAGAGCTGCCTCATTTACAGAGTCCTTCCTGTCTCCACCTGAGGATAACAAGGCACTAGGAGCCAACTGTTTGTGTCACTAGTGTGACAGTGAGTGAAGTAAACAGTTTTCTGGAACCCTCTAGGAATTTGGCTGGAGTCCTCAGCACTGACTAGCCCTGCTTGCTCACTGTGAACTCTGGGGAACTGTCCGCTGGGCACGGGAAGGTGATCCTACTTGTACAGAGAGAAGAGTGTGGCAAGGCTTGTACTCGTCATCCTAAGGTCCTCCCACAGGCTGACTGGTGGCTGGCAGCATCACGCTGGGACAATAACTTCAGCAGGGTGGACTCAGGGAGCACCACCCATTCCTGTGCTACAATGCTGGGCGCAGAGCAGACCAGGGAAGTGCTCTCCTCTGTGGTGGAGCTCTGTCCCATGGCCTGCAGTGGGGACGGCAGTCATGCAAATGACTCCCTGAGCACACAGACCCTGTCTGCTGCAGCAGGTGCTGTGTTAACTCACTGAACTACTGAGTAAGTAGAGTTCAGGAGTCAAGGGATGACCAGGTCACCAAAGTGAGGAAACAGAACCAAAGGCAAGGGAGTCCTGGAATGCCCCCCCCCCATTATTCCAGAATCTGGAGGTCAGCTGGAGCTTCTGCTCACTTTTACGCCCACGCGGTGTGTGATACACTCATCCTGCCTGTATCTAGCAATGCTAAGGACGAGTGGGTATGATAACACAATGGATCACAGAGAGTCAGGCTCAACTGTGAGTGACGACGGTGAAAAACAGCAACTCTGAGGGGACTCAAGTTAATGAGAGGCTGGGTGGAGCCCAGCTGCTAGGAGCCCAGCACGGGGGGGGGGGGGTGGTTTGGGGGGGTGTGGGGTTTCTTTTCTGGTTCTACTGGTCCTCCCTTCAGGGTTGTCCGGCCTCCACTTTGCAGGCAGAAGCAGGGAGAGAAAGGAGGAGAAGGAAGGCATCCCAGAAGACAGCAACCGTGCCACCCATGCGCCACTGGGCAAACGGCCTACCCAGCCTCCAGGAGTCTGGGGTTCTGTCATACGGGGGAAAGGAGAGTGGGCAAAGATGATGTAGGAAAACCCAGCTGCACTGTTAACAGTGCCCACCACACGCCCAGCTGCACTGTAACAGTGCCCAACACATGGCCAGCTGCACTGTAACAGCGCCTACCACACCACCAGCTGCACTGTAACAGTGCCCACCACACGCCCAGCTGCACTGTAACAGTGCCCAACACATGGCCAGCTGCACTGTTAAGATCATTGGCCGCCTTACCAACATTTTGGGTTCTGTAACCAGCTTGCAACTGCTAACAGTGCCACACACGCCCAGCGGTCTGCACTGTAACAGTGCCCAACACATGGCCAGCTGCACTGTAACAGCGCCTACCACACCACCAGCTGCACTGTAACAGTGCCCACCACACACCCAGCTGCACTGTAACAGTGCCCACCACACACCCAGCTGCACTGTAACAGCGCCCACCACACACCCAGCTGCACAGGAACAGTGACCACCACACACCCAGCTGCACAGGAACAGTGACCACCACACACCCAGCTGCACTGTAACAGTGCCCAACACACACCCAGCTGCACAGGAACAGTGTCCACCATACACCCAGCTGCACTGTAACAGCGCCTACCACACCACCAGCTGCACAGGAACAGTGCCCACCACACACCCAGCTGCACTGTAACAGCGCCTACCACACCACCAGCTGCACAGGAACAGCGCCCACCACACACCCAGCTGCACAGGAACAGTGACCACCACACACCCAGCTGCACTGTAACAGTGCCCACCACACGGCCAGCTGCACTGTAACAGTGCCCACCACATGCCCAGCTGCACAGGAACAGTGCCCACCACATGCCCAGCTGCACAGGAACAGTGCCCACCACATGCCCAGCTGCACAGGAACAGTGCCCACCACACGCCCAGCTGGACAGGAACAGTGCCCACCACATGCCCAGCTGCCAGGCACAGGAGCAAGTACCCCTCAATGCAGCTGAACACTCTGGTTTGCACACGTGAGGTGATCTGACACAGAAGGAGAGGTAAAGCCTAACCTCTGCCTTGTGGAGATTACCATCTCGGAAGAGAGGCACAGGCACACATGTGGAAACGATTACTGGGAGCGGCCATTTATAACAGGACGCTAATTGTGTGACAGAGATAGGAAGCAAGTAGTTAAGGAAGAGAAAAGCCACAAGCAGCTGAGGTCACCTTAGGCAGCAGGCGTCCTGGATGCAGTAGGGAGACCTGAGCTGAATGGACAGGTGGTGACTAGACAGCACCAGGGGGAGGGTAACTATGGAAACAGACTCCACCCCACCCCCCCAACAACCACTGGGACATTCCAACCTTAGCTAAAACCAACTCTAGCTCCTGGGGTAGCCTGACATGTACAGAGCTGGGTAATTGCTGAGCATAATCCTGATGTGACGCTCACTGGTCCACACACAGCCCACTTTCATTTAGCTACTTTTCACCAATGTGATAACTACCTGCAAAGCCTCTACCCAAAACAAAGGCCAGGACTCCAACAGCACCTACACCTAACCGGTTACCCCACCGCCAGACTTCAGAAGTTGAATTGCAAGCACAAATCCCCAGTGGCTTTTGCAGACACTTTCACTCCAAGTGAAAAGTAAATATTCCTAGACAGTGCATCAGTTTCAGTTGCCTTTTACCTTGTAACAAAGGAACGGTGCTTTATGTGGTGTCGGGACTGTGCTATTTTTACCTAATATCTGTGTATTGCTAGAATTCATCTACAGCACTGCATGCCACTGTAGTTAATTTGTTCAGACAGCTGGATAATATTTCATTGTGTGATCATGTCTTGGTGTAGCCAAATGCTCACTCACTGATGGGCATCTGGGCTGTGTCCAGGACATTCTTCTCCCTGCCTACTAACCCCCATGTCCCAGTTTCTCTCGGGTATATACCTAAGAGGGAAAGCAGATGGTCTGCAGGGAATGGGGCAGCCACACAGATTCGCACTGCCACAAGGAGGAGATGAGAAACAGAATGGTGAATGCTCGAGTCACAGTAGTAATGAAGGATCCGATTCTTCCCAGGTTTCCAGAGAGCAAGCAAACATAGCACAACCCGGCACTACAGACTAAGAGCTGGGTCCTGACCCAGTGCCAACCTGACTCTCACATCCTGTGCCCCAGCACCCCACCCCCACCACAGGATAAGAAACACCAGGTAGTTGTTGCTCAAGGTGGCAGCTCTGACAGAGGATGATGACACTGTGGACAGAGGAGTATGTTAGGGATGACACACAAGGTCAAGTTCAGGATCACGTGTTGAAACCCAGGTACTCCCAGTCCAGTCTGTACAGAATCTAGCCACAGACACAAAGGGTGGTTTGGGAAGGGGCCAAGGGGTGTGTTATTGTGAGGTCTAACTTGTATGTCCAGTGCCTCAGCAATCACTGAGTCCCAACTCATATAACCTCCTCGAAGCCAGACCCCAAGTGCCCACAAAGAATGGACACTGGCTTGCCTCCTGTCCATCAGCATGCAGGTCCCTGAACAGCTAGTAGCTAGAGCCAACCTCATCGCCATCTCGCACCCACGTGGGTGTCTGGGCCTCCCACCAGCATTCCTTATGTACTCCCCGGTTTCCAGTGGGTCCTCTGGAAACCTTCAACTCTGTCTTCAAGAGGTTTAGTTACTTAGCAAGGGGCCTACCCCATGAACAGATGAGAAAGGGCATTTCAGTCAAAGCAAAGGGGTGGGGACTAAATACAGATACTATATTAAGCTGTAACAGCTGGTGGGATTTCAAAATGGGGCAAGGCTGTTGGGGCCTGGCCACATCCATTATGAGGAAGCCCCTCCATGCTGAGGTCCTGGGACCTCCACTACAGTGTGAGATCCTGAAGGGGCCTCACATCACTCATTCACTTCTTCCCAATGTTTGTCCAGGAAAAGCAAACTCACATTACTGTTTATACATGAGGACTACAAATAACCGTTGCAAACCTACCAGTGGTAAGGTTTCAGTCATTTTGAGGGCACTGCTGGATGTACTGCATCTTTTCAGAAAAACATTAATTACATAAAGCCCGCCAGTGTTCAACAAGGAGGCAGGGCCAAAATACAAGAACAAAGTGCTCCTGTAGAAGCATCCCTAAATAGGTCAGTTTCACAGGGAACCACCAAAAAGCTCAAGCATTCCAAAAACATTTCAACAGACTGCTACTCATTTTCCCAATGTTTTTAAATTGCATTTATTCAAGTGGTGATACATGTCATGCATCCATGGGGGGAGGCGTCAGAGGACAATCTGTGGGAGTTATCTCCTTTCACTATGTGGGTTGGAGGAACTGTCAGCAGGCTTGGCAGCACGTGCCTGTTGCTATCTCACTAGCCTTTTAACAAACAATTTATTATAAATAATTGCAAATATAAACAATGCAAGGAGAAACTACCCCACAACCAGCCCATATACCCATCCCCGTCCCCCAGGTCATTAACGAGCAAGAACTGCCTTCCCATCCCTTTGCTGCAACAAAGGAAGAGCAAACTCCAGCAGCAAGTTTCTTTTCTTATCCCTCAGGACACACTCCAAAGAATATCGGCTTTCTCACATGACCACAATCACACACTTTGCGTGTCTTTCCTGCTGTGTGCTTCATAAAATGAAGGCCTTGGTATGGATCTGGAGGTCAGCCCAAAAGTGCAGAGATGGGTGGGGAGACTGAGGATATAGAATCTGCCTGCAGTGGTGAGAGCTACCGCCTCAGGGAGGGCAGGGATCTGAACGCCCACTCAGGTTTGCTTCCTCTCTTCCACGACTATGAACACCACCCAGTAGTAGCCCAGGAGAACATCAAGTCTTACGCATGGGGACAGTGACACCGCTGACAGGGCACATTAGGCAACTGTTCAAGTGCCTGGAGGCACATGGGGCGGGACCAAGTAGTCAGCAGGCACCCCAGAACCTTTAGGGGACAGGATGTTCCTTTTTGCTTTAACGGAATTTCAAAGCACCCTGGAAGGCCATGCCATCCCGCTCCTCCATCAGAGGGCAGCTCCGGAGAATAGTGGTGTTTTCTTATACGACCACAATTACAAACTTTTTTTTTTTCCTTATGTGCTTCATAAAGTCTTCTGCGTGCACTGAGAGGCTAACTTGGATGTAGAAGAGTGGGTGAGGCTCCTGACGTTCTTCCTATTGCTAAAGGAAGATGCTTTAAAGCCCATCACCTACAGGGTTACAGGCAGAAGTTTTTACCCTTTCTGCCCCTGGTGGCCAGTCTGGCTGCAGAAGTCCCTGGAGGGAAAGCAGATCTATCTTCTATACCAGCCAGGCCTCTCCTGTAAGACCCACCTCTCTGCCCTCTCCAGTCTGAGCCAATATCCCTGCCTCCTTCAGAGAGTGAACTTCCGAAACAGCCCATTAATATTCTGACCTAATCATTTAATACTGTCTTCTCTCTAGCTAGGATTCCTTAATGTCAAGGTAACAGAAAGAGCACTGGGTTGACAGCAACATTAGGTTCCAGTTCAGGGCCCACAACTAAACAGAAGGACAGGTTCCCTGGGCCTCAGTTTTACTCATTTGTAAAATGATAGCAGACATTGTGCATGGAGTGAAACTAACCCCTCTCCTCCGGCCTTCCACTGCTAACAGACTGAGCACTTTCTTCTAAGATCAAAGTGGAAGCCTCATAACCCAGCGAAAGCTAATCACCCAGGATTAAACCTGTTTGTCACCCCCAGGCCTAGATGGTCTCTAAGAACACTACTGTGGGGCCCATAACACAGCACTGAGTAGGAAAGTGTGCAGAGTGTGAACCCCGCCCCAAATGAGCTGGACTCCAAGCTGGCCATCTGTGTTAGAAACAGCAGTCTGAAGAGCTCTTCAAACGTAGGCTCTGAAGTTTGCTCAGCCTGTTTCTATCCATTCTGAGCATCTACAGAGCAAGGTGGGCTGGGGCTGGGGCTGGGGCTGGGCTGGGGCTGGGGCTGGGGCTGGTCCATGGTGGGTTGCACGGAACAGGCCAGCAATAAGGAAAAGAGGACCCTAAGAGCGAAAAGCACAGGAACCCCAAGGCCAAGCGTGGAATTATAGCCAAGGAGTGGCAGAAGAGGCACGAGGAAATGAAACCTACACCTGGCCTCCCACAGAAGATTTTCAGGGAGGACCACAGCCTCCCTAGACCAGAACTCCAGCTGAAATGCTGCCTTCCTAGTACTGATGGAATCTAGTGCCTCGTGCAGGTCAGGCAAGCACTATACCATTTAGCCACACCCCTTAAACGTCTTTTTACTTTTGTGTTTTATTTTATTTTATTTTTGTAATACTGGCAATTGAACCCAAAGCCTTACACAGACCAGGCAAACGATCTACCACTGAGCCTAGCAGTTGTATGTGTGTGTGTGTATTTGTGTTGCATGATGTTTGTGTACCTGTTGTGGGGAGGGCAGGCAGTGCCCCTGTATGCAGAGGCCAGAGAACATCAGTGTCCTTGCCACCTTATTCCTTTGAAACACAGACTCTCGCTGAGCCTGGAGAGGCCGGTGGCCAGCAAGCTCTAGCAATCCTGTCTCCACCCCCACGGCACTCAGGCTACAGGTGTGTGTGGCCCTGCCCGGCTTTTTTTTTTTTTTTAATTAATTTTATTTATTTCTGTATGTGTATGAATGTACTGTCTGCATGCAAGTCTGGTCACCCGTGTCGTGCAACGCCGCGGAGTTCAGAAAGAGGTCTCAGATTCCCCTGGACTGGAGTTCTCCTGGAATTGGAGCTTCAGAGGTTCTCAGCCGCCATGGGTTGCTGGGGATCGAACCGGGGCCTCTGTAAAGAGCGTTTCCGGCGCTCTTAACCTCTAGGCCATCTCTCCAGCCCCCCTGCCCAGCTTTTTAATGCAGCTGTTGGGGATTTAAACTGAGGTCCCCATACTTTCACAGCAAGTGCTCTTACATTCTAAGCCATCTTCCTAGCCCCATGTTTGTTTCTCTGGCAAAGGTGTCAACAACCTGCCATAGCTCAGAGATACACCCCACCATGCCCAGCTTCACTTTATTTAAGTACCAGAGATTAAACCCAAGGCCTTGTACACACTAGTCTCTTCTATACTGAGATACATCATCATCAACAGTCTTTTTACTTTTTGAGGAGTCTAAATTATTCATGATGGCCCTGAACTTACCAAGTAAGCCAGAGAGGCTTTGAGCTTCCCAGGTAGCTGGGGATCACAGCTGTGTTCCAGTTTTATGTTTTTCAGTGCCAGAGATCAAGCACAAGGCCTCATGTATGTTAGGCAAATGCTTAACCACTGGGCTCCACCACAGACCTCTACCCTGTTACTCAGGCATATATCACATGATCATGTCTCTGTCACCTCTAGTGGCACAGGCCCAAGAAATCTTCAACCTCTGTTCTAATCACCAAGGAGGCCACCACTGCCCCTGAGCCTGTGTCATCATCACTTCCCATGCTTCCCAGAAAGAGGACCTCAGCCCCGAAGTGGCTGTACTCCACCTGGAGGCAGGGGTAGCGCCTCCATCCCTAGCAGTCTCTTCTGTTTCACTTGTATGGATTAGGGACTGCAAGCAGGGCCTTGTCCCTTCTACACAAGTTCTCTACCACTGAGCTATAGCCCCAGCCCTCTTTTTTTTTTTTTTTTTTTTTTTTTTTTTTTTTGTCTTTTCAAGACAGGGTCTCCCTGAAGCCCCAGCTGTCCTGGAACTCACTCTGTAGACCAGGCTGGCCTTGAACTCACAAAGATCCGCCTGCCTCTGCCTCCCGAGTGCTAGGATTAAAGGCATGCGCCACCATGCCCAGCACCCTCTTTTTTTTTTTTTTAACTTTTTATTTTGAGGCAAGATTTCACCAGGTAGCCGAAATCTGGCCTAAAACTTAATCTGTTCTAAGCTGGCCAGGCACCTGTGATCCTCCTGCCTCTGCCTCCCTACCAGGTGGCCGCTAGAATTCAGCCTTCTCTCTTTTTTTAAAAAAAAAAAATTTTTTTTTTATGTGTATGAATGTACTGTCTGCATGTAGGTTTGTGCACCCGTGTCGTGCAATGCTGCGGAGGTCAGAAGAGGGTGTCAGATTCCCCTGAAACTGGAGTTCTCCTGGAATTGGAGTTACAGTCGGTTCTCAGCCGCCATGTGGGTGCTGGGGATCGAACCCGAGTCCTCTGCAAGAGCGGTCAGTGCTCTTAACCGCTAGGCTATCTCTCCAGCCCCAATTTTTTTATTTTTTTTTCAGCCTTCTCTTAAAACCTCACAGAGATCCCTACTGAAGACCGGCCTAGGCTCTACACTGTAGGGGATCCTTCTCGCAAGTGAGTCATGCCTCCAGCCCCAGCTCCATTAGGTCTATAGCGTCACCCCTGAAGCAACTCATCTCTCAGGCTGGCCTTATTCCAGCAAGAGGGGGTGGGGGTCCCAGCCAGGAACTCAGAGGGCCATGATCTGATCTGCCAGGCATGACTGGCTTCATTTCTACCCAACGGTGGCCTTTGATCCAGGCTTCCTCCCAAGTGCCCAGGAAGGGGAGGGCTCCTCCCTCATTCTGCTCCAATGCTGCAGAACCGACAGTGCGGGAGGGGTCCAGAAGCCCATTCTGCCCCTCCCAAGGCCACTATAACTTACTGAGCTGCCCATCCTTCCAGGCTGAGGTTATTCCTTCCAGCTATCAGTTTACTTCTGTAGAACCAGTTTGCCCTTCCCCCCTTCCTCTCCCCCTCCCCCTGAGGGTGTGGGGCTTGGTGAATGGCCGACAAGAAACCAGACACCCCTGGGAGCAGCTTCATTCTTGGTGAAATGAAGTGCTAGAAAAAGACACAAGTGCTCCCACAGGTTATACACCATTTTATTGTCAGCTGTGTGTTGGGACAGAGACCCGACTCTCCAGGAGAGGACACAGCAGAGTAACACAATAGCCTCAAAAAGATGAGGCAGTTTTTCTCACAGGGAGACAAATTCATCTGTGTATAAACTTTTACAGAACTAGGTGGCTACTGTGAAGCCTGCAGAAAGGCAGCCTCCCTCTGTTTCCTTAACAAAGGCCGATTCTGCACCCAGCACAAGGAGCAGCCCTCCAGAGCACTGTACCTGGGTACCCAGGAAGATGCTGTGTGCTGGGTACCACAGCACACTGTGTCCTGGGAAGGCAGTATGAGGGTACCACACCTGGGTATCAACAGGACTAATACAGACTAGCAAGACAGAAGTAAAACAGTGCATATCAAAATGCAGCTATAAGCCTATTCCAGACATTCTCAAGAGCAAAGCCTACAACTCACTACTGTCCTAAGATCCTGCCCTAGCACAAGGAGGAAGCCCCACCCCATCCCTTGTAACAATCCCAGCCCTAGGGCAGGCATCTCATGGTAGTGCTAATGAGCCATCTGCTGAACTCCTGACCCTGCAGTCCTCATTCCCTCCCTAGACCGAGAGTCCCCACAGTGCACCCGGGCCTGTATCTTGGTCCCCAGAGAAGCCCAAAGGAGGGCCCACAAATATATCAGTGGGGCTGGTTCTGCTCGGATGTGTGTGCTCTTGGGCTGCAGGTCCTCAAAGCACAAGTGCAGGCAGGACGCGTACCCCACTAGCCAGCAGTTTCTGGGAGGAATCCACCGAGGAATGCCAGTAACCAGTCAGGGCCCAAAAGAGCCCTTTCTTATTTCCCTGTATCCACAGTTCTCCTGGTCCACAAGTGACTATCACCTCCCCCACTGCATCTGACCAGACACTGTGGCACCTTGGCACAGATCACGGAGGTGGGACCTTTTAGCAACCTCGGGGAGAAGGGGAAGCTAACAGGCAGGAAGTAAAACGGGGCCAAGAATCTTGCAATTTGTCCAGCTCCCAGGTTGGAGCCACCACGCCCACTTGGTCCACAAAACACCCTGAAGTTAGGGAGGGATGGGTTTCAGGTCTCCAGGCTGGTAGCAGGGTCAGGCTAGGAAGCCAGAAGCTGAAGCCCCTCCTGAGTCACCCAGGGTGAATCAAACAGGGGTCAGCAGAGTCCAGAGTTTTTTAAGACAGGGTGATCTGGAGTTCTCAAACCTCCAGCTTCCCAAGTACCAGGATTACATCATGCTATCCTGTGCTGTTCCTCTTCCGAGATAGCAAACACTCACATCTGTCCTGCGCAGGAGCCGCTGCCTACCACACAGCTCTACCTCTACAGAAGTAGCCATGTGGATTTTTATTTGAGGCCACACCATACTGAGGAAAACAGTGGCCAGGGAGCTGAACCTAGGTTCTGACACCCCCTAGCTGGGTAGGGCCCGGGGCAAGCCACTCGACACCCCAGGGCCTCATTTCCTCTGCTGTTAAAATAAGGATAGTAAGTCCCAAGCCATCTACCTCGTAATTTTTAATAGGTTCTTTGATGACTGAGCTTGCTGTCTTTCTCCTATGACAAATATATAATTAAAAAGCTAATCCACGTCAGATCCAACAGGGCAGAGTACATGACCATAGGCATGCACACACATGCACACAGATACATCCTGAAGATACTCAAAGCTCTACCACAGTCTTGATTTGTGACTATGCTCTGGCAGATGACCAAAAGTCTCTATTTCAGGAATGTGCTCATGTACATGTGTGTTTTTGTTTAACCCCTGCAGCCAGCATGGCGTATTTTAGACTTTCTCACGTAGCATCAGACATGATTGTTCGAATGGAAGGGAAAACTCACCCATTCTCTGTGGGCTAACATACTTCCTCCTCATGCCTGGTGCTGGGACGACCCCAAGGTTCTGTCATCATTAGCTACGAACGAGCCTAGACCCATCCCAGGAGCTTAAAGCCAACTACAGCATCTCTGCCTGGAAATCCAGCCAGAATTCAATGTATGAGCCGGTTCTGGGCTTCCTCACATCAGGAGCAGAAGGGGTGGTGACTGTTTCATGGATTAAAGGATAGATGCCATTCTAAGTGTTTTAACTAGACTGACATATATATCCTCAGTCCAATCTGTTTTCTCATTTTGTAGATGAAGAAGGTGAGATATACAGTGACTATCCAAAGAAAACACACAGCGTCTGACATTAACACCAGGGTTGGATAAAGAAGGTGAACGGTAAGGTTTTGAACACAGTCCTGAAGGCCAATTGGACTCCGCTGTAGAACACTCAGAGCTGGTGATGTTTCCTTGCCTGAGTTATGTTTCTGTCCATCCCGTGTCTACAGAACTTCTAGGGTGCCCATTCGGCTGGTTCCATGGAGGACAGACCCTGAAGAAGCCAACAGAGATGAGTGATGATGGGGAGAGGGGAAGGCGGACTTGTCCAGGCCGCTGAAAAGACCTAACAAACCCTGATATCTGATACCCTGGAACTATTACTCTGGGTTGAGGCTTAGAATGGAGATTGGTTATAGCAGATGGCACCCGAGCCAGGAATGTATGCTCACCTAAGACAAACCCAGGTCTGTCAGCCCAGTGCATGTCCCAGCCCAAGTCATCAGATTTCAAGGTGTTGTGATGGAGGAACCCTGCAGGTGACACATGCACAGCCCCAACTTAACAGCTCTAGGTGCTCCAGGATACATTGCTGAGGTGACCAGGTGGAGGAGGGACTGGCCCATGCAAGTCCAGCAAACTGGCTCAGGGGATGACTGGATGCACAGCATCTTCCTCCAGCGCCTAGCTTAGGCTAGGCAGCCTTAGCAGCACACACAGTGTGAGCCCCGCAATGTCAGCGCACCCGGGAAAACCCTGAGGGCTGCAGCCCAAAAGAGCTCATTCTAGCTTCCCACATTTCTAGTCAGATGGAAACTGCAAACTCCATTTGGGAAGAGGCTGCAGGCAGCAGGGCCACATGGGCCTTCCTCAGCCCTCCTGTTCACGGAGGCCAACAAGAAGCTGTGGCTGCCCCAGGGACTTGCCATGGGGCTTTGTGTGGTGGCTTCTGGAAGATTCCAAGCTGATGTCCGACAAAGAAACCAGGCAAGGAAGGAGGAAGCAACCTAAGGAGGGAGGCTGAGAGAGGGGCCTGGACTCAGCTGCTATCTTTAGGGTAAGGAAAGATTACAGGGTAGCTCAGTGTTTTACTGTCCCCCTATGTTAAATAAGGAACAGATGAGAAGGATCTAGGCCCTAGCTGCATGTTAAATTCCCCTAATGAGAAGTATTAAAGGCAAGTCTTTTTGAGATAGAATCTCCCTGTATAGTCCCAGCTGGCCTAGAACTTGCTCTGTAGACAAGGCTGGCCTCAAACTCACAAAGATTCACCTGCCTCTGCCTCTGCCTCCTGAGTGCTGGGATTAAAGATGTGTGCCACCACGCCTGGCAGCACTGGTGTCCTAGGATCACTTGGGGGTGGGGGTGTCTCGAGCATTCTACAGAGGCCGGAGTCATAAACCGCTCAACTAGGTGACCCAAACCCCCTTACAAGCTCCTTTTGTTGTTGAGACAGGGTGACTTGGGATTACAGGTATGTGCCACCATGCCCTGTTAAAGGCTTCTGTTCTGTTTGTTGATGGTGTTGGGGACTGAAGCTAGGGCCCTGCACATGCTCGGCAAGCACTCTCACTAAGCTCCACACCTAGTGTCCTTTTAAGCTTTACTATTCAACCACTGAAGAATCACTACAGTCTTAGAAGTGCTGAGGAACATTTATCAAGCCCCGGGGATATCTCACCCATATTCAGTCAATAAGTGGGGTAGGGTGTCAAGGGATTCCTATCCAAGTTGGATTCTGTCATGTGTGTATGTGTGTGTGTGTGGACTGCTGGGAATCCAACACAGTGCCTCACCTATGCTCACCTATGATAGCTATAGCTATGCTATAGCTCTACCACCGAGCTATATAACCCTACTATGAACTCACTTATGTGTCCACAGCCAAGCCCTCAACTAGAGGGCTGTCATAACCCATTCTATGTACCCTTGACACCGACCCTAACCTCCAAGCTTCAGGTACTCTGAGGCACAAGCAGGCACCAGGCAGCATCTGCCTAGAAAACAACCCAGGCTACAGTTGGCTGAGCCACACCCTTCCTGCTGATGTGAGGTATAGCAATCTCCAAGAACTATGCCTACTACTCAGAGCCCAACTCAGCGTTCACAGTAGGAGCTCAGGCTGATATATAAACAAGAAACACACATGGCAAGCTGTCAGCCTGTGTGAAACACTAAAGATGACTAAAAAAGGCTCAAAACACTCCGACACATGGCTTTTCCACCAAATAAAGATGAATCTGTTCCAACAGTGGGCCGTGACTCAGAAGCACACTCGGGGAGCAGGCTGTTAGAACCTCCCTTTAGGGACCCATGAGGAGTTCCCAGGGTATTAATAGCTCTCAGCTGTTGCAAGGAAGCCACAGTTTCTCTTCTCAGGACGGGCCAGGCTCAGCAAGACAGTGAAGGATGAACACTTTAACTGTGCTGAGGCAGCAGGATGGGGAGTCAATATGTCTTCTCTCCTTTCAAGTATGATTGAGATGATAAAAATAGAGAGCTGAAAATAAGCATCCAGGTTCCTGATTCTGCACAGCCCAAAGAAGGATGTTGATCCTGATGCCTGACAGGCGCCAGGACCAAGTAAACCAAGGTTCCTGGGGCATCTACCTGTCTTTCTCCCAGACCAGAGTCAAACTTGTCCCTCGCTAACAGCCAAGTGTGTGAGACTTTTTAGCTAGCCAGGCCGGATAGGTGAGAATGAAAACATGGCACTGTCCAGCCATCATAATGAAGGATAGCAGATCTTGACTCCTAACCTCTGCTCCACAGGCTCTAGGCGTCCAAACCCCATCCTCCCCAGGGCTGTCACTGATTTCTCCTCTAGATGCAATTCCAAGATCAGATCCCAGACTATCTACTGGACCTAAAAAGGCTTCAAGTGGAAAGGACTACTTCCTCTGCTGGGTTAATTCTGGTTTGATTTAAACACAAAACTTCTGGAGCTGGGCATGGTGGTGCACGCCTTTAATCCTAGCACTCGGGAGGCAGAGACAGGCAGATCTTTGTGAGTTCAAGGCCAGCCTCGTCTACAGAGTGAGTTCCAGGACAGCTGGGGCTACAGGGAGACCTGTCTCGAAAAGACCAAAATAAATAAATAAACGAATAAATAAACGAATAAATAAATAAATAAATAAATAAATAAATAAAATAAAAATAAAACTTCTAAAATGTCCTCTACTGGACTGCTGAGATGGCTCAGTGGGTAAAGTCCTTGCTAGACCACCCTGACAACCTGAGTCTGATTCCTGGCACCCCCATCCACATGCATGCCACGACCAAAGCCCACACATGTACAACATGCAAACGCAGCTACATAGAAAACAGACAAAATTTTAAAAATAAAGTAAAATTTTTCTCTATCCTAAGACTATCCCATAAGGCCTGCTCAGCTGATGTAATTTAAGATTGTTTTCCTCAGCGTGGGAAAATCTTTAAGCTGACTCCAAGCAAAAAGGTTTCTGAGAAAGAAGACAGATGAAAGGGAGGCAGGGAGAGACTAGCCGATTGGCTTAACCAGCTGTGGTTATTTATTCCCTCCTAAGGCTGGGGCCGGGTAGGAATAATACCACATAAATTTTCTTAGAAACCCATTTCATGCCTTCAAAAATTATTTGGCACACAGCCATATGTTCTACAAAAATCTTCTATCCTCCTAATTTATGCCTTTGGCATCTTTATCACTGTAATGATGGGGAAGGCTGGGGCCTCGGTGGACACCTCCAGACCCAGGCTAAATGAGAAGGCAAGCTGGCCTCCGGGCTGTCGTACTTCTTAAAGGAAGCCTCTGGCAGAAAACGGGGCTGTAGCACAGAGTAAGAACAGTGTCTTCTGAAGTAAGTGGAAACTCGATCCCCAAGGCAACAGTGCTGGGAGGTGATAATGGCCCCAGGGCCCTGCTCTCAGGAATAGGGGGAGGCCCTCATCACAGGTCTACTCAGTTAGTTAGAAGGCCCTTATCGGGGCTGGAGAGATGGCCTAGCGGTCAAGAGCGCCGACTGCTCTTGCAGAGGACCCGGGTTCGGTCCCCAGCACCCACATGGCGGCTGAGGACCGTCTTTGACTCCAGTTCCAGGAGAATCCGACACCCTCTTCTGACCTCCGCGGCGTTGCACGACACGGGTGCACAGACCTACATGCAGACAGTACATTCATACACATAAAAAAAATAAAAAAAATTAAAAGTATTTAAAAAAAATTAAAAAAAAAAAAAAGAAGGCCCTTATCACAGGTCTACTCAGTTAATTAGAAGGCCCTTATCACAGGTCTATTCAGTTAGAAGGCCCTTATCACAGGTCTACTCAGTTAGTTAGAAGGCCCTTATCACAGGTCTACTCAGTTAGTTAGAAGGCTCTTATCACAGGTCTACTCAGTTAGTTAGAAGGACCTTATCACAGATCTACTCAGTTAGTTAGAAGGCCCTTATCACAGGTCTACTCAGTTAGTTAGAAGGCCCTTATCACAGGTCTATTCAGTTAGAAGGCCCTCATCACAGGTCTACTCAGTTAGTTAGAAGGCTCTTATCACAGGTCTACTCAGTTAGTTAGAAGGCCCTCATCACAGGTCTACTCAGTTAGTTAGAAGGCTCTTATCACAGGTCTACTCAGTTAGTTAGAAGGCCCTCATCACAGGTCTACTCAGGTCTACTCAGTTATCTGGAAAGTAGATCCTTTCTCTGTCCCCTCCCCTTTCCTTGCCCAATGGTGCCTTCAGCCACACCATGCCACAAGGTGAAGTCCCTTGCCAGGTACCATGCTTGGATTCAGACTCACGAGCCTTCAGAAATGTGAACTAGAGAAGCTTCTGTTGGTTATAAACAATCCTGTCTGCAGACTCCCACTGTAGACTTCAACACCAAGGCTGCCCAGGAGTTGCCAGCCCCTGGGTTTGACAATTGGCTGTTTCAAATCAGTACCAGTGGACAAAGACTACAAAGACACACCCAACCCATCCTCCTCCTGATCTGGTGCGTTCAGAAGCCACTGCTGCTCGCCCTCTATGACGGAATTCCCAAGGCCAGAGAACAGAATGGGAATGTGCTGCCTCCCTCGGAACCAAAAGCAGAGCTCATGGTCTCCTGAAAGGGAGGATGAAGGTCGTCCTCCGGCTGCGCCACTTACTGTTTTAGATCCTAGACTTCATGACCACCAGGGTTCTTGGTTTCCCAGAGCATCTATTTCCTCACCATTGAGACAAGAACACACATCATCTTACCACAATGAAGACTGACAGAGAAAGGTACAGACTCTGTGCAAATGCTCCCTGGTGGTCTAGTGGTTGGGATTCAGCGTTCTCACTGCCAGGGCCCAGGTTCCTCTCTTCTTCCCCTCTAGGCCGGGCATGGTGGTGCATGCCTTTAATCCCACCACTTAGGAGGCAGAGGATCTCTGTGAATTCAAGACCAGCCTGGTCTACAGAGTCAGCTCCAGGCCAGCTGGGACTAAAGGGAGACCCTGTCTCAAAAAGACCGAAAAAAAAAAAAAAAAAAAGACTCTGTGCAGCACACACAAAGCTCTCCACTTTTGACACCAAGCACCTTAACACAGCAGAGGTTGCAAAGCAGAACATTCTGGAAGTGCCAGAAGCTAGCCTATTCACTAAGAACCTATGTGTCAGGCCTTAAGAAACGCTGGAGAAAGCAGACACTTAGTTCTTGCAGTTTTGCATCCTCACGGTGTAAACTGTCTCACTGTCCCCACACCCCCCAACTGGGTTCCTTGCTTTTGCTTTGCAATAAAATACATATAACATAAGACTTAGTGCTGGCTCTTTTCGGTGTGTGGTTCAGAGGCATTCGGAACACGTACTGGTGTGCGGCCATCCCAGCCCTCCATCCCCACAACTCCTTTTCATCTCACGGAACTGAAACCTCACACAGCAACTCCCTAGGCTCTGTGCTTAAGACTAGTTGACTTCTAAAACCAGGCAGCTTTCTCAACACCAGAGCTCGATTTTCTTGAACTCTTTTCCCATCTTCTTTAAAGCCTGGTTACCAGTCACACCCTCTACACTCTTCCAAACAGCCTGAACATGCATTTGGATTTCCAACTGTATCATGACTTCACCTTCTAACCCCGACCCTGGGATGCAGAGTCTTCTAATGTACCACCAGACAACTGCTCCCAGCAGATGCTGGTCCTGCCAACCTGGTGTCCAGCAGTTTAGGACACTGTACTCGGGAGAAGTTCAAACAAAAGCCAGGAACTCACATGACCTACAAACTTTGGCATCAGATTGGCCTTTCCTCCCACAGCCCCACAAATCCAACCAGTAAAGCTCAAGTGGGGGAGGGTTGTGGTCATGGTGGACAGAGGTGTGGACAGAGGTCCTGACCTGAACCTTCCGGGGTCAGGGAAGGGTAGGTACCTCAATTGGTCACAACAGAAAGAAAAGAAGAAGCTTCACTGGTCACATTTCTAATTACTTTCAGTTTAAAAACACTGAGTTTAGAAGGATGAGATCAAAAGACTTGTCAAGTGGCTCTGCCTTTAGAAATCTGCCTTGAGAAATCACTGGGTCCTCCCTTTTGAACTTCCCCTGATAAAGACCCAGCTTTCAATACAGGCAAGATGAAAGCAGGACCATCAATGATGTCTACTCCAGCCTGGCACATGAGCCTGCCTGGGGACCTGTCAGGCCAGCTCTAGGCTAGAGAGAGAAGCTACTGGGCCAGATGGGTGGTTTTCAAGAAAGCATCAGTCTTGGGATGGCAAGTATTCGGGTGGCAGCTGGCCCCAGAGTGCCTATCCCTGAGATGCAGAAAAAGCAAGTGGAGCAGAGACAAGCAATGATGCTGATAGCGAAAACCAGTAGCTGGTTCAGGCCTGTGTGGGCATCGCAGAGGCGGCCACGGGAAGCAGCTGTGGGCAGGAGGCACGGCAGGAGGAGCCGGTCACAGAGGCCGCCCCGCTCATCACTACTCAGACACAGCTGGCCAGCAGGCACCCACTATCTCTAAAGCAACCAAACCCAGGCAGCTAAGGCTGGCAGTTGCCTCAACTGGACAGAAAAGGGCCTGTGGGGTGCAGTTTGAGGTCCTGTGGGGATTCCCACGGACTGTTACATACACTCCAGGATATAACCTACACTCCAAGTAGTTCCTGAAGCTCCACTCTGCACCAGGCGGAGGCAGCCTGAGCAAATTTTCCCTCCCCGAGCAAGAAATAAAGGTGAGGCCAGAAAGGAATGGAAAGGGGCGTCTAGATAGGAAGAGCTTGCTAGCTCCTGTGAGTGAGCCCACCTCAGCCACGGGGGTCTCCTAGAAGGTGGGAACAATCTGCCCCCAGCAGGTCAGCAGAGCAGGCCAGGAGGTCAGCAGAAATCATCCCTGCATCATCTCAAGGTTGAGATACCCTCATATGTGACTAAATCCATTTCCAGATTAAAAACAAAACAAAACAGAATGCTGCAAACTTTGTCTATAAAATTCAAATGCTACAAATTCTTATCTTCAAAACAAGGGGGCTACAAGTACAAAACTGCTTCAGAATGTCTGATGCTGTTCTAGGCTTTAAAGGATTCAAAGTTATCTGACCAGAAACAAGAACAGAAACGCCTGTAGGTGGCAGGTTTGAAAAGGAAGCTTTTGTTTTGTTTTGTTTTGTTTTAAGTTTAAGGTCATTAAGCTTAAACCACTGAGGGCTCAGGGGAGCCAAGCTGGCTAGACTAAGTTGAAAACAATCAATTTAATTTCCACTCCCCACCCCCCAGAGCTTGAGGCTCTGTACATATGGCACAAGGCATTTCCATCAACAAAGCGAGTAGACATAAAAAGCCTACAGGTGGCAGGAAAACCACAGGGCACTAAGAGTGGGATTCAAGGACTGGGGAGGGGGCTCAGGACTGGACCTCGGGTCAGCTTTGCGCAGTAACCCCTGTGTAATCAGGGCCCAAGTCCCTGCCCTGTGTCAAGTAGGCCTCTGTCTTCCAATTTATTCACCAGTCCAGAAAGGGTAACAACAGGTCAGGGGTCTTCGGAGGGTCGCTGCAGCCTAGAGCTAGGATCCCCATGTAGGCCCAGAGCCACCACCCACCAATTCTATGAATTATTTACTTCACCAAGCGGCAGTATAAACTGCTCATGTCACTGACGCATGCTGACATGTTTCCATGTGGGTGCAGTGAGACACTCGATGCCTGGTTTTAAAAGAGTTTCGTAGTTTTGTTAGTGGTGTCAGGCAAAATTATGCAGCTTCCTTCAGTGCGAAACTACGGAAGCCACAAAGCACTCCACATGCACCCAGAAAGCAGAAAGATGGGAGACGAGTCCAGAACGTGCTGATCCAAATGAACCAGAGAGTGCTGCCCTTGAAGGGCCCTCTGATAATTCATCCCATAACAAACCAAGTGAAGCCAAGAGGCTGGGCTACCCATGACAGTAGTACCAGACCAGTGGGCATCCCAGCCACCGACTGATGCATAGTTGGCAGGGCCCTGGCACAAAGCCTGTATTTAATCCTCCTGCCACTGTACCATAGCAGGTGCTGCCAATCTCCCCCTTTTTTTTTTTTTCAGATAGGAGAGACTCAGGGATGCAAGGTGAGTGCAGAGCAGCGAGGTCCTTCTCTCTCTCTATGGAACTGTGTTTCCATCAGCTGGCCCCCTTGTCCTCTCACCTACAGAACACAGGCCTACAAGATAAGAGCTCTCCTTCACAGACCCCACATACTCAAGTCATTTCATTTCAGCCTCACAACATTTTACAGATGCAGCTAAAGGATGCAAGCCCAAGTCACACACGAGATTCTAGACTCAAATACACATTAAAGGCCCCAATCTGACCACACAGTGCAGCTCTTCCTCGGGGCTGCCCTCTCACCACTCTCATCCTGTCCTTCATCTGCTGGTTTCACTTCTGCACCTAACAGTACCCAGAAAGTCCACTGCACAGGGCCAGAGCCCTCCATGAGAACAGAAGCTCACACCTCTCTCCCAGGCAAAGACCACTTTCTCAAGCCTCACTCACTGACCTCTACCTTCAGAAACAACCCACTACCTCCACCTGGATCATGCTGAAAATTCCATTATAAGGCGACAGACCCCTACTGATAAGGAAGAAGAGGAGGAGGAAGAGGAGGAAGAAAACCTACCAACAGCCCTCTATCTGCTTTTCTGAAACGTCTACCACCCCTAACTATCACTAATAAACTCAGAATCGGGGATACTGCATGGCCTGTCCGTCCTGTCTACAGCCGACTCTCCCTCTCGTTACTTAAAACATCAGAGTGAAGTTATCTGAGAAAAGACCTGGGTTCTGAACACCATGGCAAAGTCACAGGAAAATCAGTCTTTCCAAAAAGAACAGTTGAACAGCGAAAACTGTTATTAGCCTGGCCATGCTCCACGCAGCAAGCTTCAGGGAGCAGCCAAGCTTGCCTAGGCAAGTTCTTGTCAGACTCCATCTGACAAACCAGTTACAACAAATGGCACTGATATCCACCCTCAAAGCAAGAGGAAGAATCTCAATAGATATCTCTGTCACTCTCTCCTTTAAAACCGAGAAATCCATTTTCCCTCATTGTGTCACAAAAGGAACTGGAACTTCGCACCTCCTACCTCTCTGACATGCAGAGCACCATCGTCAGACAAGCTGTTTACTACCATTCACTTCAGTGTGCCTTGGCTCTCTTAATACTGAGCGCTCAGCGCACACCCACTGGGAGCTGAGCAGTGAGGAAACGGGCCAGAGGCGCAGGGGGGCTCTTGATACCTGTGGGTCTAAGAGTGGAGCATGTACCGTTTCAGCTGGAATTCTGTGAGCAGCACAAAGTCAGACCCTTTACCCTGCAATCCACGGTGACCACAGCTTCCATGCCAACAGCCTTGTCACTCACTCCTGTGCCCCATTACCACCCATGAGGGACTGAAGTCTTGAGACTAAGCCACAGATGAAAAGTCACTACTACACATATTCTGGAAGGGAAGCCAATCAAGAGAGGAGCAGGACAAAGTTAGGCACAGACCGAGTCCTGCACAGGAGTGAGGTGCACAGAACAGTGGTCAAAGGACAGTAGCTCAGGCCAGCACAAAGGCAGAGCATGGCGGCTCTGTAGATAGAAGGGAAACCTGACAATTCAAGATCTGGACTCCAGACCAGGAATAGGAGCCCACAGGGACCGTGCTGTGTGTATGCACACTATAATGCACACAACACATATTTACATATGCACACAACACTCATATGTATGCATATACACACACACAAAACATATGTGCTCTCACTAGCTCTTTCTCAGACTGCTTGCCTGAAAGCCTCCAGTGGCCTGGCAGAATCCCAACTCTGCTAATTACATCAGACCTACCTTTCACCCCTCTCACCAGCTGCAATTAGCCCTGAATCTTGACTTCCTGCTGCTCTGTGGGGTGAGGGGGAAAAGTCTGAGGCCTGCTGTTCCTGCCCAACCCCGGAAATGCTGGTTTCAGAGGTGCCTGAAGCAACTAGTCCCTTCTTCTGGGGCTGCAGGCTGGCACGAGCCCTGGTTAGATAGAGGGCAGTCACACAAGAGACCCTGGGGAGCAGCACCCCCAGCTTGGCCCACTACACTCAGCCTCCAGCTCGGGATCTAGCCGCACCCACAGTGGGCTTGATCCTTCACACCTCAGTTGTTCTGCCCAGCGGAAGTCACTTCCCCACACATCCCAGAAGCTTGGCTTGAGGAAGAAGTTTCTCTGCACAGCTGACAACTAAAGAAAAACATGCTCCTTTCTGGGACTGAGTTCCCTCCTCCATGAGTCTTGGTTTCTTAATCTGTAAAATGGGGCCAGCAACTTCTTCCTCTTGAGGCTACAGCAGAAATGAATTACAACGCATCTCACTTTTGACTCTACTCTGAGCTGCACCCAGCCATTCCTGGTAGCTATTCAATCTGCTTTAACAACAGTTAGTCTGACAAAGAGAAGGTGAGAAAAAGGGAGAGAAGAGGAAATCACATTCAGCCTCACACTTTCTAGAAACAAATCCTGTCTCCACAGGGATTTGGGAATAGAGCAAGTCACCAGGACCTGGCTTCTATCAGCTCCACCCCTGGCCAATAGCTGGATCACTAAGCTCAAAGGACAAGCTGGGAACAGCAGGCCTAGGAGGGAACACCAAAGCTAGAGTGGACGCCCACCTGTAGTTAAATGTAGAAAAGGAATTCAGCGGCCCTGGCTGCTGTGCCGCCTTCCTGCAGGTCCAGGGTCCTGTGAACCTGCCCTGAACCTGGCCGCTCAGAGCCCCTCTTGCTTCCTTCAGTCTAGGACAGCCTCCTTCTCTCCTCCCCTTGGCGCTGAAACTTGGAGCCAGGAGCATCTCACATCCTACAGCTGACAAGTCCGCAAGGCTGGCGAGGGGCTAGCTCCCAGCCCCTAGGGATCCTCTCTGCTGACCTCTCTCCTTTGGTTCCCCCCATCCTCACGCTTCTGGGGAGCCCTGCTCTGCCTGCTCTATCGTCCTGCAGTTGCTGCCACCACTTCTTTGGCCATTAGCAGTTCTCTCCCAGGAAGACCTGCGCATGTGCCTGTACAGCCACCCCCCAGTATCTGTGACTCCCACAGGGACTGCTCTGTAGACCACACAGATACCTGTCCAACGTGTCCCAAACCTGAGCTGGCCTGCTCTCTACAGAGCCCCAGTCCCCCAGTGATGACAACATCCACGGAGCCCATTGCCTTCCCTGGCTGGCTGATACACAACTAAGTCCCAGCCATCACCCTCATCCTCTGCTCAGGCCTGGTGTGGGCCACATGACCTGCCTCTACCTCTGCCCCTCTCAGTGCCAGCCCCTAGCTTATTCCCCACATGGATGTCTGTGTTCTCCATTCTTCCCTTTTAGAACAATAAAGAAATGCCAGGCATAGTGGCGCACGCCTTTAATCCCAGCAGTCGGGAGGCAGAGGCAGAGGCAGGCAGATCTCTGTGAGTTCAAGGCTAGCCTGGTCTACAAAGTGAGTTCCAGGCCAGCTGGAACTAAGAGAGACCCTGTCTCAAAAAAAAAAAAAAATGTTGGGCATGGTAGCTCATGCCTTTAATCCCAGCACTTGGGAAACAGAGGCAAACAGATCTCTTTGAGTTCAAGGCCAGGCCAGTCTACATAGTGGGTTGCTGGGGCTACAGGGAGATCCTGTCTCAAAAAGACAATTAATTAATTAATTAATTAATTAAAGTTAAGAGTTCTGAGCTGGAGGTAAAGCTCAGTGGCAGAGTGCTTGCCAAGCATAGGTGAGACCTTGGTTCCAGTGTTAAAAACTAAAAAAAAAAAAAAAAAAAAAAAAAAAACCACTTAAGACCTCCAAATCCATCAGGATGAAGTACAGGTTCATTAGCCCTAGGTCACAAAAGCCTCTCTGTAGGAGCCATGCCCTCACCCTGCCCACAGATCCCGGGTCTCTGGGCTGCTTCACATGTGAACAGCTTTTAGGAGCCTTTTTGCTCCAAGGACACTCCTTTACCAGTCTGGCTAAGTGTTACCCCCTAGAGAAAGCTATCAGGGTCCTCTTCTTCCCTGTGCCTGTGTCACTACCCAGTCCTGTGCACACACTGCTGCAGCAACAGTTGACCTGGCCTTTTCCCACTGTATCTCAGGCATGGACTACAGCCTTCACAACCAGGAGAAACAGATAGGAAAGAACTGGCACCGACAGGGACACACCCGCCGCTGAGCCACCAGAGCTTCCCCTCTGAGTTTCATCACTCTGCATGCACCAGTGAGAGAATGGGGGCCAGGAACAGGAAAGGAGGGGGCCATGCAGACTACTGGACTTCCAACTCATTTTCCCAGGTGCTCTTGAACTCCAGGCTGCTTGCCTGTATTCATACCAAAGCCCACTGTCAAGTGCACGAGTAAACAAAAGGTTCCACTGCCCACATGGACAGAGCCCAGTCCTGGGGCTGGGGCTGCACCATGCTCATCCTATGATCCCCCGCCCTCCACCACTACCAGACAGCCGTCAGTGGGCTCCCCCAGCAGAAAGGGAGTCCATACAGACAGGTGGGCAAAGACCGGCTCAGGCCAGAGGGTTAGCAAAGCAAGCTAACAAACAAACATACATCCCAGAGCTTCAGACTTGGGGTAGGGACACAGAAATCTGCAGTGTTCACAACAGAGAACGCTGCATCTTCCAAATACTGCACCAGCCACAGCCCGTGAAAGGCACAAACAGCAATTTACCAGAAAAAAAAAAAAAAAAAGAGGCCCATAAATAGGACAATTGTAGCAAACGCTCTCAAAGTTTTCATGCCCTCTGACCCAGGAACTCCCTGCCAGAAACTTACCCTGAGGAGATGAAAAGCATTTGCTAAACTATTTATGCACCAAGTATGTTCAGGGCGGTACTGTTCATAATGCAGAAACAGAAATATAGGCAGTGTCCATGACAGGACAGCCACATAAAACATCACGTGAACACTGAAATTCACATGAATGAATATTTCATGGCAAGAGGAAAACACTCACTACACCAGGCCCCAGACAGACAATGGGGACTGTCAAACACACACTGTAAAAGCACACACGGAAGTCCCAGAACCCTGACAGTGGTACTGGGGGTGGGAAGATGATGGATGAATTTAATTTCCATTATAATTCCTTACCTGCAGTGAGGAAACATTTTTAGAACCAAAAACATCATCTTCAATTTCCTTGGAATGTAGATGCAAGCTACTAAATCCAGAGGACAGGGCTCCTCTCTAATCTCTGACGTCAACAGTGAAGAAGCCGACACAATGTGGTATTCATGAACAAACTCTCTGTGGACCCCTTAGTTCCTGTACATAGTCCCTACCTACCCCTTAATCTGCGGAGACATCCCTCAACCATACAAAGAAAACAGAGCTGAGCACACTTAATATGCTGTTCCCACCAACAATGCTGAATGTACATTTCCTTCTATTCTTTTCATGTTTTTTGCTGATATTGCTACTTACTTTGTTGAAAACAAGTGTCACACAGCCCAGGCTGCCCTTGAACCCCCTATGCAGCCAAGGCTGGCCCTGAGCTCTTGTTCCTCCTGACTCCATCTCTGTACTGAGATTACAGGCATGTAGTACTATGCTTGGCTCTATTCTGAGTTTTGACCAAAGTGTTTCATTACGGCCAGCAAGACAGCTCAGTGGTCAAGGCACTGGCCACCAAGCCTAATAATAACCTGGGTCTGACCCTCAGAACCCGCATGGTAGAAGGGAAGAACTGACTCCAGCAAGCTGTCCTCTGACCTCTGCACAAGGGCCGTGGCACATGTACTCACACAAATTTTTTGAATTGTTTCATTCTTCAAACTGCACATTTCTCCAGATCCCTCTCACTCGCAGTAGCCACCATGCACTTATCTAATATGACTGCCTCAGAAAGCTGAATGCGGGCAAAGTTGCAAAGCAGCAGGCTACCATTTATGGACATTTGAGCCTAAAGATCACACAAAGCAGGGATAGGAAGGCAGCTCAGTTGGAAGGACTAATGCCTAGCATTGTTCAAGACTGCAGGAGCCCAGGCCGGGGTAGTCAGGAGGATACCCTGGGCTACCCCGAGGAATAGCACACATCCATAATTTGTTTCCTAGGATAGAATTCTGCTGCTGGGCTTTACTCTCAAATGAATATGTATTTAATGTAAATACCCAAGGCTCTGAGTGGAACAAAATGAATCACATACAAACCCAAAATCTAGCTTAAAATAAATATGGAGGTTTCAGTGTGGTGGCTCAAGGCTCAGTGCGGGGGAGGGAGAGGCAGGCAAAGCACCTTGAGTTTAAAGGTAACTTAGGCTACATAACTTAGGACCAGCCTGGGCTACACAATGAGACCTTATCTCAAAAAATAGTAATTCAGGAGATCTCCTGAGCCCAGCGGCAGGAAGAGGGGGAGACAGGTAGGAACTGGGTGCCTTGGCAAGCTGATTGCTGATCGTTTGGTCCTGCTGTCTTTGGTTTGATTGGCCTTTGTGGCTGTGAGGTTGGAGTTATCCCCCCAGCTGGGATTAAAGGTGTGGTCTTTGGCTTGATTAGATCTAGTGGCTGTGGGGGCGGAGTTATCCTCCCAGCCGGTATTAAAGGCACGCTTGTGTGACTCTTGAGATTTGAGATCTCCTGAGCCCAGCGGCAGGTGCCGGGGCGCGGGCTGAAGAGCCCCCCCCCCCCCGCCAACTGAGATTACGAAGAAGGATCTGAAGGAGGCAAGCAAAGCACGCCTTCAACACAGTGAAGAGGCATTCAGGACTCACATTGGAATACAGGCAAGGAGAAGCCCATATGCCAGGATCACGAAGAAGAGACTACACTGGAAAGGTGCAGGATAATCCCACGCCAAGCTTTACCAACCCTATGGATGACTCCTGCAGTGGGATCCCCCCGGGGATGCCCCAGGACACAGACATCAGAAACACAATTGGGAACATACTTAAAGAACTACAAGATCATAAAGAACAAATTAAAGAACTAAGAAAAGAGAATGAGGACCGAGAGAGAGAGAATGACAAGCTCCGGAAGGAAGTAGAAACACTGAAAAGATCCCATGCTGAAAAAGAAAAAGAAACCAACCAGCAAACAAAAGAGCTACAAAAAGAGATCGAGAAGCTCCAAAAAGAAATAGAAACACTAAAGAAATCAGAAGAGGAAATGAAAAAGGAAATCAAACACTCATCCATTCAAGAGGAAAGGAATGAAAAAAGCCTCAGAAGCAGAATGGAGGAAGCAGAACAAAGAATATCAGACCTGGAGGACAACACAGAACAACTAAAAACCTCAAGGAAAGATTATGAAAAATTTAAAAATACACAAAAATGGAACAACCAGGAGCTGTGGGACACTATGAAAAGATCAAACCTCCGCATCATAGGAATAGAGGAAGGAGAAGAATCCCAAGAGAAAGGTATTGATCAGATCTTCAACAGAATAATAGATGAAAACTTCCCCAAACTAAAAAAGGACAAACCAATACCAATACAAGAAGCACATAGAACTCCAAACAGACAAGATCAGAAAAGAAATTCTCCACGCCACATCATAGTTAAAATGCTGGACACCCAAAACAAAGAGAAAATTCTTAAAGCGACAAGAGAAAAACAACAAGTGACCTATAAGGGGAAACCTATCAGAATAACAACGGACTTCTCACAGCAAACGATGAAGGCAAGAAGAACCTGGAGCAAAGCATTCCCAGTGTTGAGGGACAATGGATGCCAGCCCAGGTTACTATACCCAGCAAAAATGTCAATCATAGTGGAAGGAGAGAGGAAAATCTTCCATGACATAAACAACTTGAAAGAATACATGTCCGGAAAACCAACCCTTCAGAGAATACTTGAAGCAATCCAAAGAACAGAAGAAAGGAGCAACCAACCCCAGGCAACTAGAAGGAGAAATCAATAAAAGCATAACTGCAGAAGTAGAAACCTAAATCAAAACCGCAGATGGATAATAAGGCAAAAGGAAGCAACACAAACCTATCAGTCATAACCTTAAATATTAATGGACTAAATTCCCCAATCAAAAGACATAGACTGGGAGACTGGATTAGGAAACAGAATCCATCGATATGCTGTCTGCAAGAAACACATCTTACCTTCAAGGACAGGCACCACCTTAAAGTGAAGGGATGGAAAAAAATATTCCAAGCAAATGGTACCAAAAAGAAAGCAGGTGTTGCTATTTTAATATCGGATAAAATAGACTTCAAAGTAAAAGAAATCAGAAGAGACAAAGAAGGCCATTACATTTTCATCAAAGGAACAATCCACCAAGAAGATTTCACAATTATGAATATATATGCCCCAAATTCTGGTGCACCAAACTTTATAAAGACAATTCTCCAGGACCACAAGTCACAGACTAACCCCAGCACACTCATAGTGGGAGATTTCAATACCCCACTGAGTCCTTTGGATAGGTCAACAGGACAAAAAATAAACAGAGAGACATCTGAACTGAACGATATGATACACCAAATGGACCTCATAGACCTCTACCGAACATTCCATCCTAATACCAGAGAATACACTTTCTACTCAGCACCCCACGGAACATTCTCCAAAATCGACCACATCCTGGGACACAGAAGAAACCTCTACAAATACAAAAAGATTGAAATAATTTCATGCATCCTGTCAGACCACAGTGCAATGAAGCTCAACATCAACACCAGGACAAGCCCTCCTGCCTACAAGAACACATGGAGACTAAACAACACACTCTTGAATAATGAATGGGTCAAGGAAGAGATAAAGAAAGAAATAAAAACATTCCTGGAACTGAATGACAATGACAATACAACACAACAAAACTTATGGGATACCTTAAAAGCAGTCCTAAGAGGGAAATTTATAGCCCTGGGTGCCTACATTAGAAAAACAGAAAGAGCACAAGTGAATGATCTAACACTACAGCTAAAAGCACTTGAGAGGCAACAACAGATGAACCCTAAACGCAACAGACAGGAAGAAATAACAAAAATCAGAGCAGAAATCAATGAAATAGAAACAAAGAAAACAATACAAAAAATCAATGAAGCCAAAAGTTGGTTCTTTGAAAGAATAAACAAGATAGACAGACCTCTAGCCCAGTTAACAAAAAGAAAGAAGGAACAACTCCAAATCAATACAATCTGTGATGAAAAGGGAAATATCACAACGGACAAGGAAAAGATCAAGAAAATTATATGGGAATATTACAAGAACCTATATTCTACCAAGTTTGAAAATCTAGAAGAAATGGATGAATATCTGAAATCTTGGGAATCACCAAAGCTTGGCCAAGAGGAGACCAGCAGCTTAAACAGACCCATAACATATGAAGAAATAGAGGATGTAGTAAGAAGCCTCCCAACTAAAAAAAGCCCAGGCCCAGACGGTTTCACAGCAGAATTCTATAAAACATTTCAAAAAGACCTACAACCATTATTTCTGAAACTGTTTAGAAGTATACAATCAGAGGGAATTCTCCCAAATTCCTTCTATGAAGCCAACATCACTCTATTACCAAAACCAGGCAAAGATACAACTAAAAAGGAGAATTATAGACCCATCTCCCTCATGAACACAGATGCCAAAATTCTAAACAGAATACTGGCAAATCGCATACAGACCCACATCAAGAAGATCATCCATCATGACCAAGTTGGATTCATACCAGAGATGCAGGGATGGTTCAACATACGAAAATCAATAAACATCATCAAACACATAAACGGAATCAAAGACAAAAACCACACCATCATCTCAATTGATGCTGAAAAAGCCTTTGACAAAATCCAGCATCCCTTCATGCTTAAAGTCCTAGAAGGAATTGGATTGGAGGGATCATTCCTCAATGTAATCAAAGCCATATACAGGAAACCCACAGCCAATATCATCCTAAATGGGGAAATGACGGAAACATTCCCTTTAAAGGTAGGAACTCGGCAAGGCTGCCCCCTATCACCACTCCTCTTCAATATAGTGCTTGAAACACTTGCTAGAGCAATAAGGCAAGAAAAGGATATTAAAGGAGTACTAATTGGAAAAGAGGAAGTCAAACTATCCCTATTTGCTGATGATATGATTGTTTACTTAAGAGATGCAAAAAACTCCACCAGAAAACTCCTAGAAACGATTAACAGCTTCAGCAAAGTGGCAGGATACAAAATTAACCTTAGAAAATCAATGGCCTTTCTTTACACCAAGAACAAGCAACTGGAGAAAGAATTCAAAGAGACCTTCCCACTCACAATAGCCTCAAAAACAATAAGATACCTAGGAACAAACCTAACCAAAGACACCAAAGACCTCTACAACAAAAATTTTAAACCCTTAAAGAAAGAAATTGAAGAAGACCTCAGAAGATGGAAAAACCTCCCATGCTCATGGATTGGGAAAATTAACATTGTAAAAATGTCCATTTTACCAAAACTCTTGTATAGATTTAATGCAATCCCAATCAAAATCCCCAAGAGTTTCTTCACAGGCTTGGAAACAAAAGTTCTTAAATTCATTTGGAGAAACAAAAGACCCCGAATAGCCAAATCAATCCTGAGTGAAAAGAGCTACACAGGAGGGATCTCTATACCAGATTTTAAACTATACTACAGGGCTATAGTCATAAAAACAGCCTGGTACTGGCACAAAAACAGACCTGTTGACCAATGGAACAAAACCGAAGATCCAAATCTGAGCACATACAATTTCAGCCATCTCATATTTGACAAGGGGGCCAAGAAACCACAATGGAGAAAAGACAGCATCTTCAGCAAGTGGTGTTGGCAAAACTGGATCACCACTTGTAGAAGAATGAAATTAAACCCCTACCTCTCACCCTGTACAAAAGTCAACTCCAGATGGATTAAAGACCTCAACGTGAAACCCCAAACTCTGAAGGTGATAGAAGAAAAAGTTGGCAGCAGACTACAAGACATAGGCGTAGGAAAAGACTTCCTAAATCAGACAGCAGCTGCACAAGAATTAAGGTCGACAATTGACAAATGGGACCTCATCAAACTCAAAAGCTTCTGTACATCAAAAGAAACAATCAAGGAAGTGAAGAGAAATCCCACAGAGTGGGAGGAAACCTTCACTGCAGATACATCTGACAAAGCATTGATTTCCAGAATATATAAACTACTCAAAAAACAAAGAAAAAAGAAAACAAATGACCCACTCAATAGATGGAGCAAAGAACTGAACAGAGACTTCACAAGTGAGGAATTAGAGATGTCTGAGAAACACCTCAAGAAGTGTTCAACATCACTAATCATTAAGGAAATGCAAATGAAAACCACTTTAAGATATCATCTTACTCCAATAAGACTGGCTAGGATCAAGAAAACAAATGATACCAAGTGCTGGAGAGGTTGTGGGGAAAGGGGAACACTCATCCACTGCTGGTGGGAATGTAAACTCGTACAGCCACTATGGAAAGCAGTGTGGAGAACCCTTGGAAGACTTGGAATGAACTTGCCACCCGACCCAGCCATACCACTCCTGGGCATGTACCCTCAAGACTTACGCCACCACAGAGATACATGCACGGCCATGTTTATTGCAGCTCTCTTCACAATAGCAAGGAGCTGGAACCAACCTAAATGCCCCTCAACTGACGAGTGGATAGAGAAAATGTGGTACATCTACACAATGGAGTTCTATGCAGCAGTAAAGAAAGACGACATCACGAGCTTTGCAGGAAAATGGCTGGAGCTAGAGGACATCATGCTGAGTGAAGTAACACAGTCCCAGAAAAACAAACGACGAATGGTATCCCTCATCTGTGGATGCTAGTGCCAATTACCCAGTTTAGGATCGAAAGGTTATTCCTGGACAAACTGTCAGCCCATGAAAGGAAACAGCCAGAATTGACCAGAGTCCAAGACAACAGCTCCAGAGAGAGTGGACTGTTTTGCTTCTCATCCACCTGTGCCCCTTTTCTAAGCCTAGGGAACAATCTGTGGAAGAGGGGGCATGGTAGAATGTAAGGGCTGCGATTGGGGTGAATGGTGAAACTACAGCAATGTAGTCTGGACACTCATTTGATCAACTTGATTGAACATACAACCCCTCACCCCCCACTGGATGGTGGGGCTGTGTGGGTTTGGGCACAACAGCCTGCAAATTGGTTTTACATGAAGGATGCTTGTACTCATGGATTATCACTTATAGCTAAAAATGAAAAAAAAAAACTGAGAGAAAGATGCAGGACAGTTATGGCAGAATGCATGATCTGGGATGGGGTGGGGGTGTGGGGGAAGGGAAAGGGAAATATGCCTGAACTGAATTGGAAAATGATGTATGAAATGCACAAAGCATCAATAAAAAAAATGTTAAAAAAAAAAAAAACAGTAATTCAGAAAACAAGACTACTGAATGAATAAATAAGCATTCTATGATAGAGTTCAAATCAGACTAGCCAGGGGTTGGGCAGCATGGCAGGCCCCTCTACACTGTCAGCACATGTCCTGGTTGGTGTCCTACACCTTGCACCCCCACCTCCAACTGGCCAGCTGTTTCTTCACTGACACAGAGACAAACCCAAGTTCTCTAAGACAATGTCCAGCTCTCACTTTCTCTGCCCTTTCCTGGCAGTTCCCATGGGTCACCTCCTGTCAGCTGCATCCTTTCCTGTCTCTCAACAGATGGCTGTGAGGCCCTTCCTGTCCAGAAGGGATGAGACACGAGACATGTATGTGACAGAAAAGTCACCTGTGAGAACACAGTCCCCTCTGCTCCAGAAGGCCTGGTAATGGAAACCTCTCCAAGGACTCACTGGAAATAGACTGACCTGCTGGTCTCCTGCGAGGGCGCTTCGTCATCCAGGGGGATTGAGGAAAACAGACTCCCAAACTTACACCATAGGCAAGTGGTGGAGCCAGACACCAGCATTTCTTACAAGGTCTCACAATACCCATGCTACCAACTAGAGCCTTTGCAAATGGAGATTCCAGGGTCCCAATCTCACTATGCAGAGCCCAGGGCGGCAGGTGAGGAAGAAGACTGGGGCTGTCCTATACTGCGGGGGCTAAACAGAATCCCTGCCACACTGTGTCGAATGCCCCAAAACATATTAAGAAGCCTCTGCTCCCACAGGCTGTCACAGGCTAACTGAGCTTCCAGAGAAACCCATGGAGAAGCCTTGTCCTTCCCAAGGGCCCCTGCTCCACAGTGCCACAGGGAAAGAGAGGACAGCAGGAAGAACAGCTTCCTGCCAGACAAAACTCAAGGTGAGGCCTTTTGTAAGCCTTAAACTATCTCCCAAAGGCCCCAGCCCAGCCCCAGAGGGAGCCCCCCTCAACACCCCCAATCCCCAGCCACCCCAGTCAAAGAGGGGAACAACATCTGTTTCTTGGTTGACCGGTTTTGTGAGACAGTCTCTTCCTTTTTTATTTTTTTTGGTCTTTTTGAGACAGGGTCTCCCTGTAGCTCTGGCTGTCCTGGAACTCACTCTGTAGACCAAGCTGGCCTCGAACTCACAGAGATCCGTGTGCCTCTGCCTCCCAAGTGCTAGGATTAAAGGCGTGTACCACCACGCCTGGCATTTATTTATTTCTGTATGTGTATCAATGTACTGTCTGCATGCAAGTTTGTGCACCCGTGTCGTGCAATGCCGCGGAGGTCAGAAAAGGGTGTCGGATTCCCATGGAACTGGAGTTCTCCTGGAATTGGAGTTTCAGACGGTTCTCAGCCGCTATGTGGGTGCTGGGGATCGAACCCAGGTCCTCTGCAAGAGCGGTCGGCGCTCTTAACCTCTAGGCCATCTCTCCAGCCCCGAGACAGTCTCTTCCTACACAGCCTGTACTGGCCTCTAATTCTCAATTCTCCTTGCCTCTGCCTCCCGAGGCCTGTGACCACAGGCATGGGCCACTGTGCCTGTTTGTCATCCCACTCTCTGGGCTATTTTCCAACAAGGAGGCTGGCCAGTGGTTCTTCAGGAAAATGTCCATTGAATACCCCTTCACCAAAATAAGCCAGCACATTTCTGCTACGGCACGAAGGTGGAAGGGGAAAAGGGCAGGATATGCAGTTCCACACATGGCATGCCCACAATGGCACGAAACAAAACCCATTCACTGGGCAACTGAGAGGAAGCACTGAGCAGGGCCAGCGATTGTCTGGGCAGCTGGGAAGGCTGTGTTACAGGTGGCTGTGTTTTCTTGATACTTGTTTTCCATGCTGTGTTGTAAAGAGTATTACTTCTAACATGAGAAATGAATGTGCCATAAACCAGAAGGAAAATAAACACAAAACATTGTGTACAGGGAGACACACCAGTCACAAACACGCACACCTTACAGCTCTCTCTAGGCAGCTAGGACTAGGAGACCACCCCAAGCTGCTGTGACAGGGGCTCCACTTTGCTGAGCTGCAGTTAAAGCAGCCCACAAATGCCACCCCTGCCCTCAAAGAGCTAAAAGGGCAGGGGGAAGAGAACAAGGACAGAGAGACCTCTTCTCTACCCCCAAGTCCTTCCGGGCCCAAGTCTCGGACACCTAACACTTCCTTTATGAGTTTCCCATCTACAACTCTATGCAGCACCCCCAAAGCAGCAACTGCCTTCATTGCACACTGTCTTGAGCAGATGTTGAGGCCTTTGGCCCAGCTCAGACCTGGATCTTCACAGCTACTTAGGCAGGAAATTCACTGGGCCAAATGGACCAAAAACAGCATCTTCATGGACCAAGAGCTTTAGCGGGCGTGTGACTGTTCCACGTGACCTCACCGAGACCTTCCCATCTCCTTAGAGAAGGCACCACGAGACAGCCACCCCAGAGAAGATGTTACCCGCCCCAGCACACCTCGGAGATGCACCTGTGTCTCCCGAGCCCACTCAATCCTGACTTTGCCTCCCGCTCAGTGTCACTGCAGGAGGAACCATAAAGCTGGGGCAGTCTCACCGCTAAGCAAAGGCGTAAGAACCAGGGGTCTGAGGTCGCCAGCTGCGGCCCATTTCCCCTCACACTGGCCATGCAAGGCTCACACACACCCTCAGGGTTGTAGCTGCTCTTCCCCAGGCATGCCGGCCTGACCCACCCAGCACACGCTGATCAGACATGGCGAACACATGAAAAGTGGATTCTCCATTCCACCAGCCAGGGTTCCTGCTGGCCTGGAGGCACAGTGGCTGCATTCTTGGATTCCTGGAGCCTTCTGTGGTTCCCTTTCTCCCTCAGTTGCGGCTCTTGCACAAAAGTCACTGAGGCATGGACCATAAGCCCCTTCCATACAGTCCCCGCTGACAGATACACAGCAGCGAACCAAGGCCCTCGATCCCCTCACTGCATCAGGAAGAACCAGTCCACACAGCAAGAGCTCCTCCTGACCTGACGTTCCTCAGGAGGGCTGAAGCAAAAGCAGCAAGGTCCACAAACAGCTGCCTGAGCTGTACAGCACTTCCTCCTGGCTTCATATGGAACCCACCAGACGGGCCTATTGCAGAAACATGGGACCTCACTGGAGGAGCCCCACTGCAGACACAGGAACCCACCTGAGGGCTCCACTGCACACCCTAGAAGCTGGGGGACAGCAGAACAGCCTCACCTGGTAATAGGTCTTGATGTTCCTCACCAGGATGCTCAGGTTCTGGATGCGCAGGTTCACGTCGTTGTTAATGTGCTTGTTGATGCGCTGATTGCTTGGCCTGGGGTCTCTGGAGTAAGAAACACAAAAATAAAAACCATACTTCCAGCATTCCTGAGAGCTGCTCTCCAGCTGAGGACCAGCTTTCAGTTTCATGAACCTAGTTTAGTACCTTGGTGACCATGAGGCTGTGACATATGACAGTCAGTATAGGTGAAGTCAAATCCTAACTGTGCCACAGCCAAGTGGGGGCCCTAACTGACCTTACCCACAATGCCTCACCCAGGCACCTGCTCACCACAACCCTTTTCCATACTGTTTGTTTCCACTGTTGATAACACCATGAGGTACATTCACATGTCAACACCATGTGAAAAACCAACATACAGATGTATTAAAAACCAGTAACCTGGGGTGGGGAGATAGCTCAACAAGCAGCTAAGAGCACTGACTGCTCTTACGGAGGCCCCAAGTTTGCTTCTCAGCATCCACATGGTGTCTAACAACAGTCCCTAACTCCAGTTCCGGGAGATCTAACCTCTGTGGGCACTGTACACACAACATGGGTGCAATATACTCACATACATAAAATAAAAATAATAAAATATTTTTAAAAAACAAAAGCAAAACCCAATATCCTAACCAAAACTGCATTATAGCATTAAAAAGTTGAGCCATGGGGCTGGAGAGATGGCCTAGCAGTTAAGAACGCGACTGCTCTTGCAGAGGACCCGGGTTCGATCCCTAGCGCCCACATGGCAGCTGAGAACCGTCTGTAACTCCAATTCCAGGAGAACTCCAGTTCCAGGGGAATCCAAGACCCTTCTTCTGACTTCCGCGGCATTGCACAACACAGGTGCACAGACCTACATGCAGACAGTTCACTCATACACATACAAAAATAAATTAAAAAAAAAAAAAAAGTTGAGCCAAGCAAAATATATGACAGATCAAGCAAAATACAGGGAGGCTTGGAGATATGGCTCAATGATTAACAGCCCTGGCTGCTCCTACAGAGAACCTGAGTTCAATTCCCAGAACTCACATGGCAGCTAACAACCATCTACAATTCCAGTTCCAAGGGATCCAACACCCTCTTCTGACCTCCACAGACATTTCAAGACAAGGATGCAGTTATGCCCATACACATAAAATAAAAAATAAAAAATTGTTTAAAAAAAATTTTTTTTTAATCCTGTTCTACCAGGTATGGTGGTGCACGCCTTTAATCCCAGCACCTGGGAAGCAAAGGAAGACAAATCTCTCGAGTTCAAGGCCAACCTGGTCTACATAGAGTGTTTCAGGCCAGCTACAGGGACTATGGGGAGACCCTGTCTCAAAAAGAAAATAAATAAATAAGTAAATAAATAAATCCTGTTCTACGGAGGAACAAAAGGTAGAGAAAATACTAACGCATTCCTCAACTCTCAGCAGCAATGCTTCCTCATAGAACAGAGTATGATGCACACAGAGGCCACAATGTTTTAGAGAAGAGACTCCAGAGTGTGTGTCCCTGGATAGGACTCCTACATTAAACCTCATGCACCCACAGTACAAGGACCATTTCGGAAGAGGGGCAGAAAGACTGTATGAGCCAGGGTTAGCACATGAACTTAAGAAAACAGAGGAGGGGGCTGGAGAGATGGCCTAGCGGCCAAGAACGCAGACTGCTCTTGCAGAGGACCCAGATTCGATTCCCAGCACCCACATAGTGGCTGAGAACCATCTTTAACTCCAGTTCCAGGGGAATACGACACCCTCTTCTGACCTCCGTGGCTTTGCACGACACAGGTACACAAACCTACATGCAGACAGTACATTCATACACATAAAAAAATAAAATAAAAAGAAAACAGAGGCTTTCAGGCCACTGGGAACTTGTTCATATGAACTTGCAACAATGGTGACAGCATGCACAAGACCCATGCCACTCAATCAGACAAAAACTCAGCGTAGAATGAGGGACTTTGGGCAGCCGGCCCAACCCTAGCCCAAGGAACTACTAGCAACTGATTACTGCTAAGTGAGGGAGAGTATGTCTTTAAGAAAGGGACTCTAAGCCGGTGTGGTGGCGCACGCCTTTAATCCTAGCACTTGGGAGGCAGAGGCAGGTGGATCTTTGTGAGTTCAAGGCCAGCCTGGTCTACAGAGTGAGTTCCAGGACAGCTGGGACTACAGGGAGACCGTCTCGAAAAGACCAAAAAAAAAGGGACTCTAGATAAGCTGCTAGACTCCAGTGTGTGAACTTGCACCGAGGGACATCTGGGTACAAATGCCTGACTAGATAGGACTGAACACAGGAAAGAATGCATGAAATACAGTGGGAAGTATGGAAAGAGGCACGGCTGGGTAGGAGGTCTAAATTTTATTAAGATCTATTGTATAAAATGCACAAAATCTCAATTAAAAAAGTTTCAAGCCGTTTCTGCTTGGCACAGGGCCCTCTGTCATCTGGACTTGGGTTGGTCTGACCCACACTCCAGGCATGCAGTTTTACTTTGTACCCCTGCCATGCCAGGTCTAGGACATGACGTGGTACACCACCACACTCTGTAAGAAATGCTGAGACAGAAATCGCATGTGGAAACTAGGTGTCACTCATTTTCCAACCTCAGGCAAAACTTAGGTCTGGCTATGATAGAACGAGGCGTCCACCTCAAGTGATTTAAAGCTTGTCTCATCTACATGCAGGACAGCTCATCAGAGCTTCAGTGGAGAAAGCTTAGTAGAAAGGGGCTCTCTTGGCCCAGCCTGGTGCTGACTGCTTTTCATAACAAAGGCCTCCTTTCCACTGCCATCTCAAGGCACTGACAAGGATGAAGGACAGGAAGCTCCAAGGCCTGTCTTCCTGGCTTTATCTGTCACCCAGGCCCTGTGATAAAGGCACAGAGCCTCCAAGGGTCTGGTGGGAGTTAAGGAAATAAATTTCAATGCCATTTGGCTCATTCATGGCCATCAATTAATAGAAAATTGAGAAACAAAGGGGAGGAAAAAAACTTACAGACTGAATCATTTCAAATGTCATTAGAAGTACAATGCTTTTTTGTTCAAAGTTGAACCTTTAAGTAAATATTTGACATATACACTCTCCACAGACTTTCCACAGGCCATCAACAGCCACAGACTCTAATCAGCCATCCTGCATCCCCTAAAATAGTCCCCTGGGTTCCCTGAGGGCAGCCAGAGGACCTCTTTTCAATTGTCAGATGACATCTGTCCCCCCCTGTAACGCTGTTCCTTCTAGAGCCCCTGTAAATGAGGGGAGAAATCAAGGCTTCCATTTCCACCAAAGTAATCTAGGAAAAGAAACATTCTGAATTTAAACCACAAAGGCATTTTCAGCTACAGAAGTGTTCCTAGCATAAGAAAATAATTTCTCTTAAAGGTGCAATTCTCCTCCCTTGACGGCCATTGTAGCTATCTTAAGAGATGAGAAGCAATTTCATTGAGACAATGCGAAGTTTAACACAGTAAAGCTGAAGAGGGCCCAGGGCTCTCTCCTCAGTTTACTGTTCTTGATTCTGAGTTGCTGGGGACTGAACCTCTAAGGCTTCACACATGCTAGGCAACACTCTACCACTGAGCTACACCCCCAATCCTTTTTACTTCTGAGAATCTCCACACACCCCAGGTTGCCCTTAAATTTGCAATCCTCCTGTCTCAACTGCCAAAGCAGCTGGTGTTCCAGGTGAGTGTTAGCATGCCCAGCTGTTTTATTATTATTATTGTAGTCCTAGACTTCTTTTCTTTGAGACAGGGTCTCATGTAGCTCAGGCTGCCTTAAACTTGCTAAGTAGCAGAGGATGACCTTGAACTTCTGATCACTCTACCTGTACTTCCTGCTGGATTTACAGTGGTATACCACCACACCTACTTGATGCAATGCTGGGGATCGAACCCAGGACTTCATGAATGTTAGGCAAGCATTTTAACAACTAAGCCACATCTCTAGTCTCCAGATTTCATTTATAGCAGAGGAGCCACTTCAAGAGTACCAGGTACCCAAAGCCTCAATACAGGCCACAGACAGCCTCCTGTGCAAAGGCACTGCACACACCCAGGGCCAGGGATGGACAGCACAGGGTCTCTCTCAGGTCTGCTTTTGTTCTCCCTAGACACAGGAAGAAACAGCTAATTGAAGCTACATGAGAAAAGAACCTTGACAGTACTATTCTCATATGTCTAATTAGACTAATTATCACAATCATTAGTATTTCCTTAGTTAACTAAGTCTCTCTGGATAAAGTGCACTTATTAGGAAACAACCCAAAAATTTCATCACTGCTCAAAGAAGGCAGACCTCCTTTCCACCCAGCCAGCACCCCACACCTTGTAGGAAATGGTTGGCCCAGAACGGAGGCCCAGATCTCAGCCCAGGTATCAGGCTTGGTCAGAGTGCTCTGAGCCTCAGAAGGTTCATCCAAAAAATGGCTACACCGTCTTTCTAGGCCTGAAAAGCCATCATTCTATAAAGCCCAAAGCAGTGTTAGCAAACTCAGACTGCATCTGGGCCTGTATGCCAGGTGGACATTATTATAACCAAGCTGAGTTTACACTGTCTTAGGGGAGCAGGGTGGTACACAACAATCCCAGCACTCTCAAAGCTGAGGCAGACAAGCCAGGCTGAATTAAGCTATGTACTGCCACAGAAATCACAGGTTCAGAAAAGGGTGCCAACAGCAGCTTGCATACACACTAATAAAGACACGTATGAATAAATGCCATATGAAACATCTGGAAAGTAGTAGAGTATTATTAACCCTGCTGTCTTTACATCACAAAATTAGAGTCAAGTTTTACTTTGCTCATCTACATATTCCTATTCTACTACAATGAACATGAACTTTGGGAAGTTGAGACAGAGTCTCCCTGTAGCCCCAGCTGTCCTGGAACTATGTAGATCAGGCTGACCTTGGTCTCAGAGAAATCTTCCTGCCTCTGCCTCCTGAGTATGGGGACTAACAGCGTGCACCACACCCAGCTGAACATGAACTTTTTGTGTGAGTTTTAAAGACTCAAAGTCCCCATGAAGAATGTCATAAACTAAAGGCCAAAAAAAAAAAAAAAAAAAAAAAAGAAAAAGAAAAATAAGAAAATTTCTGGGCTGGAGAGATGGCTCAGCAGTTAAGAACACTGGCTGCTCTTGCAGAGGACCTGGGTTCGATTCCCAGCACCCACACTCCAGTTCCAGGGGATCCAACGCCCTCTTCTGTCCTCTGTGGGCAATGCACAACACATGGGTGCAATTACATTCATGAGGCAATACCCTCATACACATAAAATAAAACCATTCCCTACAAGGTGTAGGGTACTGGCTGGGTGGAAAGGAGGTCTGCCTTCTTTGAGCAGTAGATTAGTGGTAGAGGGCTTGCTTTGCATGTCTGAGGCATCAGGTGCCATCTCAATATCATAGAAGGGAGGGAAAGAGGAAGAGAGGGAGAAAGGGAAGGAGAAAGGAAGAGAATGGAGGAAGGAAAAAGAAATGAAATAATTACTTAGGCTCCTAAGGATAAATCATTTTGTCCCAACATCTTTGCATCAATACAAGGTCATGTACCTGGTGGGCACAGCTCTGTCTACACAGGGCACAACGGGAATATAAATTCCTCCTGGACAGCGCTGGGGAAAAGGATTCTTCAAATGTTTTTTAGAAGCTAAAGAATCTCTCCCTGTGGGGCGTGGTGGTGCACACCTTTAATCCTAGCACTTGGGAGGCAGAGGCAGGCGGATCTTTGTGAGTTCAAGGCCAGCTGGGGCTACAGGGAGACTCTGTCTCAAAAAGACCAAAAAAAAAATCTCTCCCCTTAGTCTGAGGATGCTTCCCATCCATGGGTAATACATTACTCAGGGCTGGGCTGGTAGCGCACACCTTTAATCCTAGCACTTGGGAGGCAGAGGCAGGAATCTCTGTGAGTTCAAGGCCAGCCTGGTGTACAGTGAGCTTCAGGCCAATTGGGAGTAAAGAGAGACCCTGTCTCAAAAATACCAAAAAAAAAAAGAACAAAGAAAAAAGTATTACCCTGAACTTTGCAGCTAATCCCAGGGCCCACAAAGGAGCCTGAAGCAACAGCAGGCAGGGTTGAAATGCCACCAGCCCGGTGAGAGCACAAGTCCCAAACCAGAGCCCCCAGTCCTGCACTAAACAGTTCCCTGATGGCTCTTCTCACAAGCAGAAGCACACCAGGATGTGTACACAGGCATACACAGGACAATGCATGTGTGCATATATGACACAACCCTGTCTCACCCAGACCATAATAATGACATTTGGATATTTCCTATAATCATCTTGCTTAGTCCTCCCCGAATCTACCTAATTATACCCCCTTATTAAAGACCAGGAAATTGAGGCTCACAGAACCTCGCAATCTGCCCAAGGTAATGGAACTAGCAGATGGGGGAGGAGGCTATGACTCCAGCTGCCTGAGAAGGGCAAGAACCTTCCAGAGTTGCACACAAGAGAATGAAAATGACCTCCAAAGTTCATCAGTCCTCACAGACAAGTCCAGCAGAGCCACTTGTGCTCCCAGCCTGCTCCACGGCACTCTCTCATTTGGGAACTCTAGCCCTGGGAGTCCCCTGAAAGCTGAGCCCGCAGGGCTGTCCAGCGTCTTGGTGAGGCTGATGTCACTGCAGGCCAGGGCCAAGAGACTACCACCAGCCTTCTAGAGTTGCCACAGACAATGGCCAGGTGCAGTCACATGACCAAAGCCAGCCTCCAGATGGCACTGAAGTGTTAGGTAACATGTTCCCTCTTACCTCAGCCCCCCAGAACCTAGACAGCCTCGAAGTGCAGCAATTTCCAAGGGTACCCACCAACTAAGGCGAATTAATCAAAACAGCTCAGTAATATAGTCAGTCTCTGGCACCCAGCACTAGAGGTAAGGCCCACGGATCCATCACACACCTGCTCCTTAGCCTGACATTTCTCTACTGGGCTGACAGTTCTCTAATTTTCAGGATAGGACTTAGGCTCAGAGCTCTATAGCTCATCAGGAAAAGACTAAGGCTGAGAATCATGTATTTAGAGATTGAGAATGGGAGGGAGGAAGGGGGAAGGGGTAGACTGAAGACGGCCAGCGAGATGAGTTAGCAGGTAACGGCACTTGCCACCAAGCTTAATAACCCGAGTTCCACGTCCAGGAACTACATAGTAGTTGACAGAAGAAAGAACTGTCTGGATCACAACGGTGCCAGTGTGACTGATCTCACTCCCTGTTTCCAGCTACATGCTAATACATCATCTCATTTAATCCCCAGGGAAGAATTATTTCCACTTCTCAGATAAGGAAACTGGTACCTACAACAATCCCAGTGTCACCCTGCTTCCAGAAAGAAGACCTTGGGGTTCAAACCCAGCAAGTTCACCCAAGACACCCAACACCTGGGGTCAGGGTTCTTTTTTGAGATAAGGTCTCACGTAGCCCAGGCTGGCTGGCCTTGATCTGATCCTGAGCCTCCCAGGTGCTAGGATTACAGGTGTAATCCTTACTCATATAAGTTCCTTTTAGCTTTCTACTTTTTGATGTGCCAAGTGATGGGGCTCAGGACCCTTAACAAGTGCTACCAGTAAGGCCACACCTGGGGCTCTGCTTGGTTTTTAATCAAGTTAACTTTTACAAGGAGTAAAATGTGTGCATCTTAAATCACATTTGGAGGGGTTTGGGAAAATTAAATGTACTCCACACAGCAGTTCCCCAGCCTCCTTTGAACTCAGTGTCCACCCACTTGTCTTTCCTAATCCAGGAAACCCACTCATCCATCTCCCTTGGAACTTTCCTCTGTAGCTACCCCAGGACTCCTGTACACCTACCACCTCCTCCTTCCAGAATGATCCCACTAGCCCATCCCAGAGGAGAAAACAAAATACACCACTAGGGAGAGGAGCAGGCTACACTTCAACAGAATTTAGGGGCCAACTTCTAACACGTGGTGAGCTAGCAGCTAGCATTTCTGCGGTACAAGCCTCCCTAATTTACAAGCAAGTGGCAACAGCTTCAGGAATTCCAAAGGTCAGGGAAGAAAGAGAAACAGTCCCCAGGCTTTTGTCCTCCCCCTTTGCCTGGGTGTAAAAGCAGAGTGAAAAGACTGGGGGACACTGCTGAGTTTTTTTTTTAAATTAAACAGCCTCAGGCTTCAGCAAGACAGGCTGAAGTTTCCCTGGTCCTTACACCACTGGAACTCAGTAATTTGGGGAAGGGGAGGTTGCAGTAGACCTAGAATGGGAGGAGAAATTGCCAGAGCACAAACCTGCCAAGAGGCAAGCCCAGAAAACCCATTTCTACTAATGTCCTTTGAGAGGTGGCTGACAAAGCCAACAACACTTATCCTTTAGAATCCAGTCAAACACTGAAGGTTGGTGAGATTGGGAGAGCAAAGCATGGTGGGACACACCTTTAATCCCAGCACTTGGGAGGCAGAAGCAGGTGAATCTTTGTGAGTTCCAGGCCAGCCTGGTCTACATGGTGAGTTCCAGGCCAGCTGGGGCTACAGGGAGACTATGTCTCCAAAAGACCAAAAAAAAAAAAAAGTCATCTCCCAGTCCCCACCTTAAAAATCATCTCCCAGTCCCCACCTTAAAA
>VZQC01005394.1:12760-27740 GCA_009823505.1 Rhizomys pruinosus
TGTTTTTTTTTTTTTGTTTTTTTTTTTTTGCTCAAGTCCTAAACATTATTGTTATTTTGGTTCTGGGGATTAAACCCAAGTCTTTTTGTCAGATCTTATCTGTTATTTCATTCTATAAATTATTTCATTTGGCCTGTTACCTATTTGTATATAATGTATAATTTTGTGAAAATACACTCCTGTTATGTTCTTGCTGAGTCTCTTGTATAGGTACTGTCAGATTTTTGGTAACCATTTTGAGATGTTTGTCTTTTAAATGGATAGACATTTTTTTCTTTTGACAGGGTCTCAGTGTATATGACAGGCATACTTGGATGGCTACTATGTGTCACTATAGTTGGTCCAGGAAAGCACTTTTGAGTGCTGCATAGAAATGATGTTGCCGGGGTGTGGGTGTAGGGAGAAGACATAGCAACCCAGTTATAATAACCCAAGTTAAATAAAACAGTATGTCCCCTCTTCATCTATTCAAGGTTTGATCTTACTTTAAATAATTATGGATTGTGTGACCAATGGTGAAATGTCCACATTTATAGGTAATATTAGGGGGTTGGGGGGTATAGTAGCAACACTTGAGAAAGCATAGTGAGGGGACTGGCAGATGAACGGAGCAGTACACAGTGACTTTAGGGGACTATGATATATTAAGGTTATAAAATAATGAACTAAAGATAGTGGGTCCCAAAACAGGGGTCTGAGTATAACTGCCAATAAATAACATGCTGATTTCTCAAATTTGCTTGTGCTGGGAAGTGGTTAAAGGTGCTTGCCACCAATCCTTGGTGACCTGAGTTTGATCCCCAGGACTCATGGTGGAAGAAGAGAACTGATTCCTGCAAGTTGTCTTCTGATATCCACATGCACACCTTGGCACACATACATACAAAAGCAAATTTTTAAAAAGCTACATCATATTAAAAATGTGGGAGGGTGGGACATTGCTCAGTTGACAAAATACTTGCCTAGCATGCACAAAGCCCTGGGTTTTATCCTCAACACAGCATAAAACCTAGTGTGGTGTATATAGTACAGTCCCAGCACTGAGGAAGTAGAGACAAGAGGTTTAGGAGTTCAAAGTCATCCTCAGCTTAATAGTGCAGTTGGTGTGGTGGTACATACATACAATCCCAGCACCTAGGCAGGATGATTGCTGTGACTGGGTTATATAGCAAAACCTTGTCTCAAAACAACAACAAAAAACACCTGGTATGGGCATGTAGAAAAATTCCACTTTGTCTTTGTAAAATCATCTGAACCAAGTAATACTTTTTTATAGAATAAGAATTTTTTTTAACTAAAAAGATTTACAGTTCCAGACAAGCTATACAAAATACACAAGACTGTGTGTGTGGTGGGAGTGATAGGAATCTATGCTTAATAGTACAGTCACATGTTAATAGTGAAGGCTATTATGTTTAATATGTCCCTTTTGGTTCAGTCAAGCTTTGCTATCTACAGAGTCTAAATAGTTAAGATTGGCTAGAAGAGCATTTTGTAAAGAACTGGTTAGGTGCTTTTTTAAAAACATGAAATTAGATCAAATGGGCACAACAGCCTGCAAATTGGTTTTACATGAGGGATGCTTGTACTCATAAATTATCACTTATTGCTAAAAAATGGAAAAAAAAACTGAGAGAAAGATGCAGGACAGTTATGGCAGAATGCATGATCTGGGATGGGGGGGTGGGATGGGGGGAAGGGAAAGGGAAATATGCCTGAACTGAATTGGAAAATGATGTATGAAATACACAAAGCATCAATTAAAATAAAAATAAAAACATGAAATTAGAACACCAGGAAAAGGGAATGAAAGGAGTCTATAAAATTAAAACTACCTTTTCCCTCACAAACCCCCCATATTCCTACTAACCCCTGCCACCTTCATTGACAATGCTTTATAATTTAACTATGATCAAGGAAATTAATACAGGCGGAGCGGCACTGCTTTAAACGTTACGCAACAGCCTAGATATTGAGGTGTTCGCTAATGAATCCTCTGGATTACAAACAGTTAAACCGCCCAGATCCTCAGCAGAACTGCAGATCCGCAGTGCTGGAGATCACTCAGGTTTCAAAAACTTAAACGTTTTCCTCCAACTTGTCAATATTAAGATAATATAATTTGGTCATTAAATATACTTCGGATATTAGCTATTCTGAAACAATTCAGTTTAAAGTCTCGGTCTCAAAGGTAGATTTCTGAAGGCCAGCAGCGACCACAGGAAAATAGCAGCAGTGCCCTCAGCGCAAACCCCGCCCCCCCCATCCGGATGTTTTTGAGGCAAAGACTGTACTGCCTCAAGAAAGACCATTAACTCTTCATCCTCCCGCCTCCACCTCCTAAGTGCTGCATCTTCAGGTTCTGTACCAATGCCAGAAGCTGATTCTGCCAGCAAAAGCTACTTTTCGCCAAAGATCCCTGGTGAGGGGACTCGGCCATTTTGTCTGCTCCACAGTTGGTCCACTGCTGTGGCCTTCTGCACCATTGGCCTCGCGGCCCCGCTAGCCTCGCGAGACGGGAGGGCCGGAGCTCCACTTCCGGAGGACGTGGGCCGCCGCCGCCGCCCCTGCCCCCCACGGGAAACGTAGTCTCTGGACTTGGGCGGGCTTCAGCGGTATCCTTTTCCCGCGCGCGCCACGCGGAGCCCAGGTTGGGGTGGCGGAAGTGACATGCCTCAGTGACCCAGGGACATGGGGGAGGTGGTGAGGAGCTGTGGTGCAAGCTGCCCTGGCTGCCCCTGATGAGGCATTTCACAGTAACTGTTTAGTGGAGATCTGTCGTCTCTTATTACCCAGTTTTGAAGTATGTTACTATGTTGTTTCACCCCCCCCCCTTTTTTTTTTTTTTGAGACGGGGTCTGCCTGTAGCTCTAGCTGGCCCGGAATTCACTATGTAGACCAGGCTGGCCTTAAACTCACAGAGGTACAAGTGCTGGGATTAAAGGTGTGCTGCCACCACACCTGGCCTCATTTTGATTTATAGTGTGCAGGTGAATTAGATGTCCTCAGACCTTGTGGAATGGTTGTAAATTGTTCTCCATTCTTGAAAACTTCTGGTTTGTACAGTTTGCTTGAATTTGTTAGATGAAGCATTCAAAATTTTCTATTCTATTTTGCATTTAATATTCCAATTTTTCTTTTTAGTATTTAGACAGTTTCATGTAGCTCAGGATGCCTTTGAGTTAGCTATATAGCTGAGCATGACCCTGAGCTTTTGATCCTCTGGCCTCCACGTCACCAGTGCGGGGATTACAGTGGCACTACGAGGTCCAATTTTATTTTTTACTTGTACTTGTTTTTGAAATAGTCTCAATATTTGACTCAGGCAGGGCTGAAGTCCCTATGTAGTCTGCGCTTGCCTCCAACTTGCATGGATACTCCTGCCTGAACCTCAGGTTTGTCTGACCGCATCTAGCTCTAATTTTATTTATTTTTTTTTCTAAAAAGGGTGGAGATTTGGGGATTTAAAGGTGCCAGATGAGTTTAGTGCTTTCAGGTAGTTAGACTGTATCTGGTTCTTCAACCCAGGTATGATCAGGGATAAAGGGGAACATAGATTTATTTTTGAAATACCCACACGCAAGAGCATTTAACCTTGGATTTCTACAATCTGTCTCCCATCCCCACCCCACCACCTCTTGATGTTGCAGGTCCCAGCAGCCTGGAGCAGCATACCCTGGAAAGAAACTTTACATCGATCATTACAATAAATACAACCTGATAAGTATTGCAGCACTTACTGGATTGGATTGTAATTATCTGTGTGCATTCCTGTCTGTCTTCCTATGTTTTTATTTTATTTTATTATTATTATTATTATTATTATTTTTTTTTTTTGCCTTTTCGAGACAGGGTCTACCTGTAGCCCCAGCTGTCCTAGAACTCACTCTGTAGACCAGGCTGGCCTTGAACTTCCAAAGATCCACCTGCCTCTGCCTCCCAAGTGCTAGGATTAAAGGCGTGCTTCATCATGCCCGGCCTTAACTTTTTTGAAGCAGGATTTCATGTAGCCCAGGCTGATCTTGCCTCAGCCTCCCAAAGTCATAGTTATGGGCCACTAGGCCTATCTGTTGTACTAATTTTATTTTTTCTAAAATATTTATTAGTTTTATTTCATGTGTTTGAATGTATTGCCTGCATGTGCATAAGTGCACCTGTGTCCTGCAATACAGATGTCAGAAGAAGGCACCGAATTCCTCAGGACTGGGGTTAAGTAGGGATGGTTGTTAGCTGCCATTTAGGTGCTGGGAATTGAATCTGGGTCCTCTGCATGAATAGCCACTGAGCCATCTCTCCAGCCCCAATGTACTATTTTTTTCTCTTTTTTTGTCTTTTTGAGACAGGGTCTCCCTATAGCCCCAGCTGGCCTGGAACGCACTCTGTAGACCAGGATGGCCTTGAACTCACAGAGATCCACTTGCCTCTGCCTCCCAAGTACTAGGATTAAAGGCGTGGGCCACCACACCCAGCTGTACTTTTTCTTAATGTACTAATTGTTCTTTACTTACTTATTTATTTATTGTTTGTTTGTTTGACCTGTAACTGGCTTTGTAGACCAGGCTGGCCTAAATCTCACAGAGAGCTGCCTGCATCTGCTTCCCAAGTGCTGGGAGTAAAGGGGGTGGACTATCATGCCTGTCTTAATGTACTGATTTTTAAATGACTAAGTGAGAAGTCTGAAATAATTCACTTAATCTGGTTTGTTCCACTAACCAGATTTTATTTCTGAGTTTTTAGCTCCCTCCTCTGGCTTCCCTAACCTCAAAGGCATTGTTTTGGTAATCTGCCTAGGAGTCCATTGTGATAGGTGCCACTGCTTTGAAATGTAAAAGAGCTCTTAGTCAAAAGCAACAAAGCTCTTAAAACAAATTCTGCCTCAGGGTAGAGCTTTGAAATTCAACAGTTTGAGTGCTCTAACAGCACAACCAAACTATAACAAAGTCCCACCATAAAGTGGGTCAGAGTTAGAGTACCATGCTGAATGTGTGCTTATTCCGGAGTAAAATGGAAGGATAGTCCTTGCTGGATCCCCGCTCCCCCCCCCCAGCATTTTAGTATAAAAGTTTTCAAGTACCTACATAGAAAAGAATTATTTAAAAAAATTTAAAAAAGAAAATTATTTAGTGAAAAGTGATATGCCTGCTATCTAGATTTATAAAGAGCATTTTACTGTGTTTGCTTGATCATATTAATTTGTTGGTTAAGGTTTTTAAAATATTCTTATAAAAATACTCTTATTTTCTGTATTAATCTTATTTGTGCCAGACTCATCACGGTGCTGAAAATAGCTTCCTTTGATTCTAACCCGTATCTTCTAAGCTAAGATGAATATCAGTAAGGCCTTATTAAACACATACGCAAACCTGCCAAGGAAAGATTACAGTTGCTGGGAAAGGAAATGTTTGCTTTTGAAAGAAGGATGGCCTGGACTTATTGTTTGCTCAAAGTAGAAAGGTAAAAATCCTTCTCTGGGTTGGGGCAAGTAGTTCTTAAATCCTTTCTTTTTACCAGATTCTTTCCTTTTAAGGCTCCATAGAGGTAAGCATCACCACCAACAACCAAGCACAGAAATCAACATTCAAATATTTAACATTAGCATAACTTTGAATTCTAGTAAAGGGCTGTTGAATTTAGATGACTTTAACTGCTCTTCTTTTGACTCTTACACTAACAGCTGTCTATCATTTCAATTAGCAAACAGCATGAGCCAGAATCTTTTAAGTACTGATACCCCTGTGTCCTTAATTTAACTGGAAAGGCAAAAACCATGTTTTATTCGCTTTTTTTTTAGTAATAAAGGTTTATGTGCCATGGATATATAAAAAGATTTGGGGATGGCCATGTTTACAGTATTAATAGCAGTAAATGATGGAAAGCCTGTTCATGAGTAGGATTTTGGTTAAATAACTTGGTATATTTATGTAATATATATAATAAAGCCAGTAAAAATAAGTAGTCTAATAAATTGGGCATGATTATAGGCACGGGCCTGTGATCCTAGCATTTGGGAGGTACGGGTAGGATAATCAGAAGTTAAGAGTCATTTTTGACTACATAGTTTAAGGCTAGTTGGCAATACCTGAGACCCTGTCTAAAAACAAAGAAATGGTTTTATAGATAGATATTTGACTTAGAAGATGTATACATTACAGTAACTTAAGAAAAAGACTAGAGCAATAGTGTACTTTGATCTAATTTTGGAATATCAGAACTCATGTTTATACTTATAAATGAAAGTTGTTGGAAAAGTATATCACACTTGGTAGATTTTTTTGGAATTCTGGATGATTTTGGTTTTTTCTTACTATAGTTGTGGAGCTTCTTGTGTCATGAGCAAGGCCTTGCACACATTCAGAATGACACTCTAACTCTGACCCAGACCCTCAGTCTCAAACCTCATGAGGGTGGGGCTTTGTTGTCATTTGGTAGGGGTATTAGGGTTCTAACTCTGGGCCTGGGACACCTAAACTACAAAGCTCTTCCCTGAGGCAGTTTAGCTTCCTTGCATTTGATTCAGAGCTCTTTCACTTTAATGTACTGACATCAACAGCAGTAGAGTAAATAGAGTTGGTGAGAGACCTGGAAGATGCTATAATTTAGCCTGGGGAGAGCTAGATGAGGCATGGAGGAAGGAAGTGGTGGAACTAGGAGTCCTATTTTCAGAGAAGGGTACTACTAACCATAGTCAGGTGCAGGTATTTTATAGATTGGCCTTATACTTCACATTTTTCCAGTTAGGTTGGGGACACATTTGTTCATTCCCCCCCCCCCGCCCATCTCTTTAGGTTTTAAACAAGTTACAGTAATTGGGAGTCACTGTTCAACTCTTTCTCTAGTAAGTGGCAGCTTAATTGCTCTATTAAAAGATGTTTCAAACCCCTCAAGATTTATTTATTTAATTTTTTGAGATAATCTTGCTGTGTAGCTCTGCCTCAGCCTTCAGAGTGCTGGGATTACAGGCCTACGCCATCAGGCGTATCCCAAGGTAACTTCCTTTGAAATGTAAGAGTCCTTATTTAGCAATAATCATGGGTCTTGCAACAGTTTTTATTAAAGAACATGTTGTGATGTTACTGTGAATGTGTTGGTGCCTCATGCTTATAATCCCAGAATGGAGGAGGTTGAGGCAAGAAAATTGTCACAAGTTGGAGGCCAGCCTGGGGTTACACAGTGTGTTCTATATAGCCTGAGCTATATAGAAAAAGACCCTATTTCAGGAACAACAAACAACAAATACATGAAGAATGGAGAGCAACCCTATAAAACTTAGTAGCATGTACACCACACACACACACACACACACACACACACCTCAAACATGATAGATGAAATGAATGTAAGGGAAGGATGTTTTCGGAAGAAGTACAGAGACAGAAGTGAGCTAAGAGAGGGTAATGGGGAATGAATAAGATCAAAATACATATACATGTGTGAAAATGACAAAATTCTTTAAAAAGAAAACACCACATTGAGCAAAATTACTGCTTTATTTATAAACTTATTACTTTAATAGTGCTAAGGATTAAGCAGAGACATTTCATCTTAAAATTAAAACAAAGCTACTCTGAAGAAGGAGGGATGAGAGGTGAGTGCTATGTCATGGCTGTAGGTAGTGAAAATAAAAGTAAAGCTGGATTTTAAACCTTGACTGTTTCATCTTACATTTATTTCTAACCCCTACCTTAGGTGATGCTGTCAGAAATTATGCTGTTTGTGAAGAGATATATTGAGCCCTTTTGGTCCGGTGAGGTTAGTAGAGAAATGGGCTCCATGTGGTTTTCAAATCAAGTGAAATCTTGGTAAGTGGCTCAGTGGCTTTATTGTACTTGCCCAGTTAATGAGAAGGGGCAGGGAAGACAATTACTCACATTTACCCATTATCAGAAAATAAGTTAAAATATTCAGGTTGTACTAAAGTAATAAAGAACCTAACCTTTTCTCATTTTTCCATTTTTATAAGGGGGGGAATTAGAAATTGCCCAAGTTTGGGACTGGAGAGATAGCCTAGCAGTTAAGAGCACCAACTGCTCTTGCAGAGGACCCGGGTTCGATCCCCAGCACCCACATGGCGGCTAAGAACCGTCTGTAACTCCAATTCCAGGAGAACTCCAGTTCCAGGGGAATCCGACGCCCTCTTCTGACCGCCACGACATTGCATGACACGGGTGCACAAACCTACATGCAGACAGTATACTCATACACATACAAAAATAAATAAAATTTTTAAAAAGTTTGAAAAAAAATTATAAAAAAAAAAGAAAGAAAGAAATTGCCCAAGCTTATAGTTACTTGGGTAGTAGATGGGTTTGAATTCAATGCAAAAATGATTTATTGCCCAGTGAAAGGTTATTATCATTTCAGGGCATGGTGGTTCATGCCTTTAACTCCAGAACTCAGGATGCAGAGGCAGACAAATCTCTGTGAGTTCAAGGACAGCTGGGGCTACACGGAGACTCTGTCGCAAAAAGACCAAAAAGAAATTATTATCATTTTAAAGATTAGTATTAGTTTGGTTTTTTTGAGACGGGTCTCAATATGTTGTCCAGGCTGATCTGGGTAGTCCTCCTTCCTTAGCTTCCCAAGTGCTTGGATTGTGGGTATGAGCTACTATATCTGTCTATACTGGCTTCTGAAATCATACTTTCCTGATGACTGAAATTACTATGTTATAAAATTTTATTATGCATCAGATAACCTAGGATGTTTTTTGAACATGCAGATTTCTGGGCAGCCAGAAACCTTGTCAAGAATCAAGAGTGAGACCTTCCTGTTCTTATACTGAGGCTCCCTGCTCTAAGAGTTCATCAGCACGCCACAATGAATCACTTTCCATGGATGTCTTTGGGAGGCAGTTGGAAAGCTTTGGTAAATTGTTAGCACTTTTGGTGAGGTTTCCTATTTGGTAGAAAAGAGAAAAGAATGTGATCTCTGTGTGACACTTCAAGCCCTTTTCAACAGATATTTAAGTGCTTATTAAGTGCCAGAGATCGTTCTAGGTATTAACAAAGTCCTACCATTATGGGATATTCATTTATTGTGAGATAGGACAAAAGCCTAAATACCTACTAAATGTGTAATGTATTATAATTGTTAGATCAGATTTTCCCTTTATGATATGAAAACCTACATTGATTGAAGTGGTTTAAGCCTGTAATAGCAGAAGGATTGAGGCAGGAGGATTACCAGTTTGAGGCTAGCTTGGGCTACATAGTAAGACCTCTTCTCGAAACAACAACAAAATGTTGGAGTTAAATCAAACAATATCTTGGGTATTCCTTTCTTCTTCCCGCTCTGTTTTCTGTCTTTCTTTTTGATAAGGTGTCTATGTTGTCAATGTTAGCTTGGAACTCACTTTAGCTCAGGATGGCCACAAATGTGGCGATCTCTCTCCTACCATGTCCTGAATTCTGGGGTTATAGTTGTTTCTCACCAGGTCTGCCCCTATTCTCCCTTTTAGCACCTGCCATTGTCTTTACATTGCAGTGGAAGCTGACCGAGCAGAGTGTGGAAAAGCCATTGACAGGCAGAAGAAAAAAAAAACAAAAAAAAAAACAGTCCTTTTTGTTACTCCTCTTTTGGCTGGATTATAAATGATTAAAACATTTGTGTCTGTGTGTGTATGTGTGTCTGTCTGTGTGTGTGTGTGTGAGATGTTGGGATTCTTACCTAGTGTCTTGAACATGCTAAGAGATTACTCTACTATTGAACTACTTCTCTGGTTTTGTGGAGGATATCTGAAAAGTATTTTAGAATCCACCAGATCTTGAGTGAGTGAGTGACCTCAAAAGAGAAGAGGAGGAGACTCCTCTCAGTGATAGGGTAACACAGTGAGTAAGGTAAGTAAGAAAAGAAAGGCTGATTTTGACCTAACTTCCTGTCAGGGAGGCTCTTAGAAATGCCACTTCTAAGCACAAATCATAGGCCAGTGGTTCCAAAACCTGCACTTGATACCTACTATATGCCCTTCTGTAAATGGACTAGGTAGAATATATGCTTACCCAGTCTGTGATTACCGTTTCTGAGGGTCAGAAGAGATAAAATGGTCCCCAAGTGACAGATAATCTTGGTTTTGTTTTGGTGTTGGAGATTGTACCTAATGCTCATGTCTGTACTTTACCACTGAGCTATACTACCATCCCCCAAGGTTTTCATAAGGTTCTGTTGGAGCATAGTTATTCATTACTGTCTGGCACTCTGCTACAGCATAGTCGAGTGCTGTAACAAACTGTGGTCTTTAGAGCCTAAAGTATTATCTATCACCTGGCCTTTTCAGAAAGTTTTACCATTTCCTGGTATAGATTAAACACTTCTTCATTTTTTTGTTCTCTGGTACTTGCCTTTACAGCTGATCCAACAACATGAAATCATTGTGCTTCTGAATTTCTTCCAATGAAAATTAAGATCAAGAAAGTATATTGACACTGCTGAAAATGGTGGTGTACTTCTATAATGTCAGCACTGAGGAGTGAGTGAGTGGCAGATAACACCGGCCTCAGCTAATGAGACTGTCTGAAAAACAAACAGAAGAACATTTACAGATTAGGCTGTATATACAGAATGGACTATGTTTTATATGTCTCATTGTAGCCAACCAGTTTATTCTAGGTGCTTCTCCCATTTCTCTCCTTTTCAGGGTTACTTTTAAAATCCAGTCATTCATGAGTTTCCTAAATATTATAATTCCATATTTACATTTAAATTTTTTCAACAATATTTTATTATTTTTATTTTATGCATATGAGTGTATTGCCTCCATGGAAGTAAGTGCACCTGTGCTATGCAATGCCTGCGGAGGTCATAAGATGTCGTACTCACCTGGAACTGGAGTTACAGATGGTTTTAGTCACCATGTGGGTGCTGGGATTCAAGCCCTGGTCCCCTAGGAGTAGACAGCTTTCTTAACCACTGAGCAATCTCTCCAGCTACCATTTTTAATTTTTAATAAAGTAATTTACTAATTTATTTATTTTAGATAGGGTCTTTGTAGCCCTGGGTGGCATCAGCTCACTACCAGGTTTGTAGTAAACTCGCAAATAAATCCACCTCCCATGCCACCATGCCTAACTTCTAAAAAATTTTTTGAAAATTTATTTAGTGTGTATATAAGGGAGTGTAATATGTGATAATTTAGGGTTTTTTGGTTAATTTGGTGCCATTTCTTGAGCATCTACTATGAATCTTTACTAACACCATGAGAGTTGTTTGTAGTCAGTTACCACTTCAATCTCAAAGATGAGTCTTAGAAATTAGAAAGCACAGCTGGGCGTGGTGGCGCACGCCTTTAATCCTAGCACTTGGGAGGCAGAGGCAGGCGGATCTTTGTGAGTTCAAGGCCAGCCTGGTCTACAGAGCGAGTTCCAGGACAGCTGGGGCTACAAGGAGACCCTGTCTCGGAAAAAAAAAAAAAAAAAAAAAAAGAGAAAGCACGCGTAACTTTACCTGGATCACTGTTAGAAGGTTTGGACCTTTCCCTTCTTTTCCTTTTTCTTTCTTTCTGTTTTTAATGGGGTTGTGCTATGTTGCCTAGGCTGTTCTCAAACTCCTGAGCTCAAATGATAGTCATAGCTTGGCTTCACCAGTACTCGTACTGTAGGTGCACACCACTTTATCCTACTTTGTTTGGAATTTTTTTAATATTTAATTTCTATTTTTATCTGTATATGTATGTGTATGCACTGTGGTGTGTGTGCATGTCCGTGTGTGTGTTTGTGTGTATGTGTGTGTGTGTGTGTGTGTGTGTGTTTATGTGCACATACCCATGTAGGCCAAAAAAGAAAACAGGATTCCCTGAAACTAGACTTACAAGTGGTTCTGAGCCTCCCAACGTGGCTGCTGGTCCTCTAGAAGAGTAGCAAGCACTCTCAATCACTGACCCATCTCTCCAGCTCCTTCCTTCCTTTTTTTTTTTTTTTTTATTTGTAAATGTTCTCAGCTGTGCTATTAGGATCCTTTGGAGATGGGGTTTCTTGGAAGAAAGTTGGGGATATGGCCTTGAGGGGGAATATTGTGATTATGTTCTCTTCTCTCTTTTTGCTTCCTCACCACCATAAGTAAACAGCTTTGCTTGTGTTGTTTACCATGATGTTCCTCCTTGCCACAGGCTGAAATGTACAGGGCCATTGACTGAAACTGAACTAAAATAAGTCTTTACTCTTAAGTTGTTTATCTCTGGTATTTTGCCATAGAGAAAGAAAGGTGACTAACAGTCAAATTGCCAGTTCACGGTAGAAATAGGACTCAGAAGCAAAGCATAATTCATACTCCCATTTTATTTTATTTATTTTTCTGAGGTTGGTGATTTAACCCAGAGCCTCATGCATGCTAAGCAAAAGCTCCACCAGTGAACTGCACTCAAAGCCACCTTTTGTTCTCCTATGCTTCTGGAGATTGAACCTAAGGTTTCACACATACTAGGCAAACACACTGTCATTGAGCTTAATTCCCTGTCTCCTCTACCCTGCCATCCCCTTGGAATGCTAGAGATCAAATATGTGTTAGCACTGAGCAACAACCTAGTCTTCCCATTTTCAATTTTGTTTTGAAATTTTCTTTCTGTGATACTAGAGTTTGAAATTGGGCCTTATCAATGCTAGGCAAATGAAACAATGAACTTCTTTTTCTTTTCTTTTTTATTTTTCTTCTATTTTGATGTAGGAATCAGGCTAAATTGGTTAGGCTGCCTTTGAATTCACTCTGCAGCCCAGGCAGGCTTGAACTTTTGAGTTTGCTTTTTGTCACAGCTTCCTGAATAGCTAGGATTAGAGGCCTATGCTACCAGGCTTGGTATCTTGACATTTTAAATAATAATTTTTCTTCTTTTTTCTCTTCCTCTTCTTATTCTTTCTTCCCCCTCCTTTCTCTTCCTCATTCCTCTTCCTTCCTTCTCCTTTTCTTCCCTCTTCCTTCCTGTTCTTCTCTTCTGCTTCCTCCTGCTTCCTTCTCCCTTTTCATTTATCTGTGCTGGGGTTGGAACCCAGAACCTTAGGCACACTAGATGAGCATTCTACCACTGAGTCCCAGCCCTGTTTTTCCCTGTTTTCCCTTTTTGAAATCTTAGGATTTAGGGGCCCATGGAGATGACTCAGTGGATAAGAGCACTTGCTATTACAAACATGAAAGCAATGTAAGCCTAGCATTGCAGCTCATACCTCTGATCCAACATTCACCAAAGCAGAAGCAGAAGGATCACAGTGAGTTCAAGAACACACTGGACTACCAAATGAATTCCTGTCCCCCAAATCCCAAAATATGGCTGGAGAGATAGGTCAGGGTAAAAGAGTTTGCCATCAATAGAACCTAGGGCTTTGTGGGTGCTAGCCAAGCCTAACTGAGCTACATCCTTGTTCCCTCTCTCCTCTCTCCTCTCCCCTCCTCTCCTCTCCCTTCCCCTTCCCTCCTCTCCTCTCCCCTCCCCTCCCCTCCCCTCAAATATTGAACATTTTCATATATTCTTGATAAAGGACTGTGCTAGGAATCTTTGTATCATTTCAGTTTTAGAATATGTGCAGCCAGATTTAGTATTCTCATAATGTTTTAGTGAACAGGCAAGAGAATCACCAAGCTAAGTGCTTTATGCATACACTGATCATTTGGGCACTTGCTGTATTACCATTTGATTTTCATAATAGCCATATGATAATCTCCAATATAAACTGAACAGTACAGTGAGGAACTGCATTACAGGTAGTCTGCGTTGGTTCTAAATCTATCCAATAAGATAATGGTTTATATGAAATTATGTACCAGTTAACTATATTGGTACCACTTTGCAAATGACTTTTTTTCTGCAAATGATTTTTCTTTTTGAATGCTGGGAAAGTATTTTGAATGCTAAGCAAGTATTCTATCACTGAGCTTCCTTATCACTTTCACAAAATACTCTAAAGAAGTAATTTTAGGGCTGGAGAGATGGCCTAGCGGTTAAGAGCTCCGACTGCTCTTGCAGAGGACCCGGGTTCAATCCCCAGCACCCACATGACAGCTGAGAACCGTCTTTAATTCCAGTTCCAGGGGAATCTGACGCACTCTTCTGACCTCCAAGGCATTGCATGACATGGGCGCACAAACCTACATGCAGACAGTACATTCATACACATAAAAAATAAATAAAATTTAAGGAATGTTTAAAAAAAAGAAGTAACTTTAGAGAAGAAAGATTTAAATTTTTCTCTTTTTTGTGGTCTTTTTGAGACAAGGTCTCCCTGTAGCCCCAGCTATCCTGGAACTCAGGGAGATCCACCTGCCCTCTGCCTCCCAAGTGCTGGGATTAAAGGTGTGTGCTACCACGCCTGGCCATATGTTTTTAATTTTAAAATTTATTATGTGAGAGACGGAGCATCACGTGCTCATGCTATGATGAACATGTGGACTTGGAGGAGTTGATTCTCTTCTTTCTACATATAGGTCCTGGGGATTGAATGGAGCTCATCAGGCTTAGCAGCAAGTGCCATTCCCCACTGATAAAAGGATTTATTTTGGCTCACAGTTTCAGAAGATAGAGTCCATCGTTGTGGGGAAGGATTGATGGAGTTACTTGTATTGTGGTTGGAGCTTTCAGCCGCTACTTCTCATGTCTTGGTTAGAATAAGAAGCAGAACATGGAGAGAAGCCAAGCTAAGATCCCTCCTGGTGACTCACTCCTGCCACCTAGACTGTACGACTCGGAAGGTTCCACAACCTCCTAAAAGTGCCACCAGCTGAGGACCAAGTATTCATATACTTGATTCTGTGGAGAACATTTCATATTCAAACAAGAGCACCTAATTTATGCATTATCCTATTGTATTTGCCCCCGGGTTGAGTATCTCTTACCTGCAGTGCTTAGGATAGAAGTATTTCAGATATTGAAAAGTTTGATCTTTTTTTTTCTTTTTTTTTTTTTTTCTTTTTTATTTTCCTTTTTGGTTTTACACCTTCTTTGGTATTTTTGAGACAGAGTCTCCCTTTTAGTACCAGGTGTCCTGGAGCTCGCTCTGTGGAC